>CM040240.1:6731827-6853721 GCA_022545495.1 Chrysanthemum lavandulifolium | reverse complement strand
ACGGAAATGACGATCCTTGGTTTGTCGACTTTGCGAACTACCTCACGGAGGAATTCTCGAAAAAGGACTAACTCATGCTCAAAGAAGCAAATTCTTTTCGAACTCAAATACTACTTTGGGAAGAGCCATATCTTTTCAAAATGTGTCCCGATGGATGATCCGAAGATGTATTTTTGGTTCGAAACTCGTAAAATTCTTGACGAATGTCACCATGGCCCAACCGGGGACATTATGGTCCTTCCACCACGCCTAAGAAAGTTTTTGATGCTGGATTCTATTGGCCAACAATATTCAAAGAAGCACATACACTTGTTCAAAAGCGTGACGCTTGTCAAAGAACCACCAATCTCTCTCGAAGGGATGAAATGCCATTAACAAGCATTCAAGTGTGAAATATTCGATATTTGGGGAATAGATTTCATGGGACCTTTCCTAAATCCCACAAATTCAATACATTCTCGTTGCTATAGATTACGTGTCCAATGGGCGTGTCAAGCTTTACCGATAAACGATGCTCGTGTCGTTAATTTTCTCAAAAGCTTTTTGCTCGTTATGGAATTCCCAAAGCACTCATAAGCGATCGTGGAACTCATTTCGCAATCAACAAATGGAAAAACCATGAAAAGATATGGAGTTCATCATCGATTTGCGATCGCTTATCATCCACAAACTAGTGGACAAGTCGAAAATACCAACAGAGCTCTCAAAAGAATATCGAAAAACCGTAAAAGACAATTCGTCTTTATGGGCAAGGAAACTTGATGATGCTCTGTGGGCATTTCGTCTGACTTATAAAACACCAATTGGTACAACTCCCTACAGCACTCCTATGGGAAGACTTGTCATTACCGTTCGAAGTTGAACATCGTGCTTATTGGGCGCCGGACAATGTAACACCGATCTCAAAATAGTCGAGAGAAAAGATTTTGCAATTGCACGAACTGGATGAATTAAGACTCCAAGCTTATGAAAACTCCAAACTCAGAGAAAGCCGAACAAAAGCCTATCATGATAAAAAGCTACGAATTCGAAAGAATTCAAAGCTCGAGATAAAGTTCGCTCTTTAACATGAAATTCAAATTCAAAGCTCCTAAGTTACAACCAAAATGGTTTGGACCATATGTCGTTAAACATGGATATCCATCCGGTATGTCGAACTCTATGACAAACAAGGTGGAAGTTTCATTGTTAATGGACACCGAATCAAGTTATACTACGATAAGGAGCAAACGAATGAAGTTTCAATTCTGCGGCGGTGTCTTGGAGACACCATGAGAATGAATTCAAACTATCACTTTTGTAGCACCATTTCTGGAAGAATTCCACAAACTATTCCGTGGAAACCAATCATTGAATTAAATGGGACGATATTGAAGATACTAGTGAAGAATTCATGTACATCCCCGAAATTTATAAAATGTTCAAAGCTGCTCTTGCAGCTGAATAAATTTAGGAAGAATCGAGTCGGTGATGACTCAAGAATAAAACAAGCGCTTCTCGGAGGCAACCTGTGTTTCAGATTTGATTTTCGTGGTCACTCCCCAAAGTCTTAACCTTTGGTTAAACTTAAGTGTGGGGTGCCACCTTTAATAAAACCTTTTGTTTGTTTATAAGATTGTGTGCAGTGATGATTTCTCTAGTGGGCTGAATGAAGAAAGAATTTTAAGTCGATAAACTCGTTGACATATCTGGTTTTATTTCTATTTTCCTATTTCTATACTTTGAAGTTCGCTTTCATTGAGGACAATGTCTAACTTAAGTGTGGGGGTGAATAGGAAAATTAGAGTTTTCATGCTTAAATTTAAATTTTGTTTGCCTTGTGATCTAGTTGTTTTCACACTTTTAGGATTATCTATTAGAATAATCTGGATCATTCCATCGTGAAATCGGTAATTTTGAAAAATTTGAGATGTGTTCGATTACTATTGCAATCCATTCCGGGATCGATAAACATTTGCTAGCACATATTATACCTTTCCACTAAATTGTGAGGATTTGAGCCTATTTCTTATTAGCATACATCTTTTATGCTTAGATCTTTTGCTATGAGTGTCGGGTGATTTTATTTATTCTAGAACTTGTGCTTGTAAATCATTACTAGACCGCAGTGAGATTGCATTCGTATGCGATATAAGTGAATTCGTGTGATAAAGAGGCAACGAGGATTTAACCCAAATAGCCTTCCATTTTACATCTAATGATATATTAGCTAGCCACATCGGTTAGTTAACCACCAAATGGACCCATTTGTAGTGCTCATTTTAGCACTAGATACCCCTAGTTACACCTTCTCGAGCCATCCCTTTCATTTTTGCTTCACCCGTAAAATACAAAAGATTTTACACTTTAAACCTTAGCCTACCCCTTATCAATGTCTAACGGTTGGTTGCTAGTTTCATGGAAAGTGAAGATTGTTCAAATGATTATGAGTACCATCTCTTTTGTGATTGATTGAGCCATGCGTTATGTTATGTTCAAAAAAAAAAAAAAAAAAAAAAAAAAAAATTGTGTTGAAAGTATGGAAATAATAGCCAATGTGCTATGATCGTAGAAAAATTGTCATGGCAAAAGAAAAAGCTGTGGAAAATGGAAAAGAAGAAAGCAAAGCTATAATCGTTTATTTGGTTCGTGGAAAGTTTGGTAGCTAGCAACATGAGTATTAGACTTGATTTCATTTTTATTTTTACACCAATTCCATTAAACATTCCCATGCCTTATCCATACCCTTAACCCTTAGCCTATCATTATAACCCGAATAAAAGCCCTCTTTAGATGTTTTTACTTGGTGCTCACGCCACGTCGGTGGAGTTTTGTTTCTTGTACAAGCTTATGGTAATAATCTAATCATGACTGAGCAATGAGTGTGATTTATCTTGTTACTCCACTAAAAATGAGTGATTGAGTGAATTATATTCCATTATTTTTCGTGAGGTGTTCGAAATGTTTATCATGCAAGAAAATCGTTGGATATTGTCAAACATCTTGATGTTTCACCTTTATAAGCATAATTGATGAATCTTCTCTCGATTTATACTTGGTTGATTTGCATCACATTTTCATAATCACAATCTTGTCCCAGTGGATGTTTGTTCTAGATTTGCTTGAGGGCAAGCAAAGTTTAAGTGTGGGAATTTGATAACACTCGATTGTGCATGTTTTGGTAGCATTGTGTACTTTTATATCTCATTATTTGGTTATATTTGTGTGATTTTAGCACTTAATCGTATCTAGAGATGTTTGTCTAGTATTCATAACCAAGTGCAGGAAATGGAGGAAAATATGGAAATATGCGCTTAATCAAGATTCCGCCTCAAGAAAGCTAAATCCCAAGTACCTTTGAAGACCTTAGTGATTGAAGAACCAAGTTCTACAAGTCGAGTAACGAGAGAAAGATCAAGTTTCATGTCTCGAAGATCCAACCGGATCCGTTACACCTTCACCGGATCGGTTGGCATTTGGTCGAATTCATGTTTTTGCCATGACCGACCGATCGGTCGCAACCCGTAACCGGATCGGTCGGTATGTTATTATTAAAGACTAACCGGATCGGTTGGTCGATGACCGATCCGGTTGGAGAAGTCGCAGCTTGTCAAATCTTCATCACTAAGCTTCCCTTTGCATCCAAACGATTCTAGGTCCTTCTCTTGGTGTATTCTAGTCCTTCCTTACTCCTTGGAGGCCAAGTCAAGCATTTAACACCCTAGGCCTTGGAATTAGTATAAATAGAGGCTAATTGTGAGCATATTAGACACACTTCAATTACATAGCTCTCTACTCATCAAACCAAGCCTTAACCTCCCGAAATTCGTCCTTAGAAATCCGTAGAAGTTTGGAGTTCCGAGTTCCACCCTTGGAAGCCAAAACACTAAGAAGTCCACCACGATCCTTTGGGAATCATTACTTCATCATTTGTAATCTTATTCCAAGCATTGTAAGACTTTTAATCATGTTTTCTAATGATCAAAGTTATGAGTTTATGTTCATGTTTGCTATGGTGGCTAGTTTCTTTATACACTTGCTTAAATGATGTTGATTATTATATGATTAGTTAGTGATTGTGTTAACATGTTTTAATTCAATTTCAAGTTGATTCTAAGATCCAATTGTGCTAAAGTTTCATAGTGACATTTGTTAATCAAGTTTGGCTAATTGGTAACTATCGTTGGGGTCGAAAGAACTTCAGATTATTCAACTAGTCATAATCATTTTGTCTATGGATGATTGTTTTACCCATTATTCTTGATTATACAAAGGAACTAAGGTGTGGTTGTAATAGAAACGCTTTTGATTATCAAATTGGATTGGTTGGAAACATCTAAATGGTCGTAAGATTAGTTGTTGAAAATTAATTGTAGCCTTTTGTCTATGATCGGGTACCTTTTGTATTGACCATTTCTTAAGCAATTTGATGAACAGTGGATGTTTTTGTGTTTAAGTTTATGAAAGTAGACTTATGAAACTTGAATTGATCTTGAATTGATTGGTTAAACTTAAAGCTTGTTTTATGAACTAAAATCTTGACGAAGGTTTAACTTGTAAGAACAATAGATTAGTTTTTCAACTAATTATCACAACCAACATGTTAAGTAGTTAATACAATCACATTAATCTATGATATGATACTAGTTTAAGCAAGTGTAGTTTTAATCATCGATTTTCATTATATCTATTTGCTTTGTTATATGTTTTTGATAGACTCCGTTAATTCAAACTTGTGCTCGATTCACTCAAATCCTATGAACGATCCCGACTTACCTTCATAATCTTGCTATAACGGACGAGTATACTTGCTCGTATGTGTTATTGGTAATATTGGTAATTCACCTTTTATAAATTTAAAACTTGCACCTACCGGGCACATCAATTTGACTTGCCTTTATGTTAGGATTTAGAAAATCCAGTCATTAAAGTGTCGGTCACCTCAAGTATATGTAATCGTTAGAAAGCTCGTAGTCCTAGTCATTTAATAGTAGTTAGTATTTAGTTAAGTAACACTGTGGAGGACGAACGGGTCTTTACCCACTGTATGCCTGATCCATAGCCCGTAGGAGGAAAGTCTTGTAAGAAAACTATAAATATCCTCTACCTCCCAAGGTAGAGGGTTGGAGCTTCAATACCATTTTCTTTGTTTCACATAGTTCCCAACTCTCTTCCCTTTCTCTCTCTAGAACTTACTCTCTCTAAAACTTGTATACGCCCCAATATTATTGTGGTTTAATTTGTTTGTGAAATCCTATAACTTACAATTGGTATCAAGAGCCATGGTTTGATAACTCATCTTTCATGCTCTTTGTTTTGGTGGATTTCATAAGGTTTTTGGGGTTATAAGTGTTTCGGAGAGTTTAAATCATTTGGTCAATTTCTAGTGTTAAAGTTTGAATTTTGATTGTACTTTTGTTTTTAGGATCATCATATGTGTTTAGGTTTTGAATTGGAAGGCTTGAATCATTGTGGTTTGGCTTTTTTATTGATAAAGTGGTTGTTTCTAAATATTGTACGAGCGAGTTGAGCCACGGTGTTGCGTTTCTAGGAAGCGAGTTGCTTTGTTATTAGGCGAGTTGGTTTATGCGACTTGGTACGTAAAGCGAGTTGATTCTTTAAGCGACTTGAGTTCTAAAGCGACTTGGCTATTGCGAGTTGTATTAGCGTGGGTTGGTTTATGCGACTTGGTTGTTAAGCGAGTTGTCTCAGACGTGACTTGGCTATTTAGCGAGTTGACTCTTTATGCGACTTGGGTTTTAAGCGAGTTGTTTCTTTAAGCGACTTGAGTTTTAAGCGACTTGTCTTTTAAGCAAGTTGACTGTTTAGCGAGTTGATACCAAAGCGAGTTAACTGTTTAGCTACTTGTCTATTGAGACTTGTCACTTCTTCGTGCTACATTTTTACGGTTGTTCTTTTGGTTTACTAAAATCCCGTGAAAGAATCAATTTCCCGGTTTAATCAAAGAATAGTAAAATTCTGTAGAACTTGTAATCATGTGTAACAACGTACCTACTATCGCTTCTACTGTAGCTGATGACGTTCAAGCTGGATCAGATACTCGTCCACCTATGATTGAAAGAACTAATTATGACTCATGGGCTCAACGAATTAGGTTGTACTGTTTGGGAAAGGAAAATGGGGTTAACATTCTTAAATCAATTGATGAAGGACTGATATGTGTCTAAATACACATATATTTTATATTATTTAAACCCACAAAAACGACCAAAAACACACAAATGACCATATAAATGTTACAAATATCATTGAAATGTGTTTTATGTGAATCGGTACAAAAGATTGAAAACAGTGAAAAACAAGCAAAGTTCATAATTGTCATTTTCGGTCCACGAGTTTCATAATCGGCAAAACTAGTCCCCTAAAGTTTAAATTGGAAGAAAAGTCAACATAAGTCCTTGGGATATCAAACATGTTCACAAACAATCCCTGGATAAAAGTTTTCACAAATTGGCAACTTTTACCCCTCACGTTTCAAAAATGGCAAAATTAGTCCTCGGGTATTTAAAAATGGAAATTTATCAAATATTACCCTTGTGCTATTCATCATTGGCAATATTAACCCTTTTGATAACTTTTGGGAAATTACAGTCTCAACCCTTCAAGAATTCAGAAAATACAAGTTTAGTCCTTGGGCTTATCTATTATACAAACCAACCAAACCCTTTATTACTTCATAAAACCCAACCAATAAACCAAGCCCAAAAATAAAGCCCAACCCAATCCCTTATTATTAAAACCGGTTAACCAAAGTCAAAACCAGCTACTATTCATCTTCCATATACATACTGTAAACCAAACCATCTTCATCGACATCTTCTCCACCTCCTTAGTATTTCACCACCACCTGTCCACCTTATCCCCCCAGCTGTCTACCCACTACTTTCCACCTCCACCCTTCCACCTGTCTCACCAGCTCATCCCCTGTTACTTCCAACTTGGCGCAAAAAAATCACAAATCAACGTTTTGGATTAATTCAACCAATCCAAGGGCTAGGAGTGAAGAGAAAAGCTTTTTGATAACTAATAAAAGGGATAGAGATGAGAGAAAAAGATCCTGCTTTTAGACCATTTATGTAGTGTAAATTTAATTTACGCTTTAAGTTTCACGTAAAAGTTTCTTTGGGTTTTGTAATTTCAGATTGTACAAGTGAATTTAGTTATAATTGAAGTGTTTTTAATCATCAATTCCAAGTTTCTAGTCTAAACTAATTTTCCCACCAAAAGTGTTCTTGTTTGATTTTAATGTTATAAACAGAAATAGTTGTTGAAATAAGCTCTTATGAGCTTATTGAAGTTAATTAAAGAAGTATTAAGAGGTTCCTAAGGTTCTAATTTCATTTTGAAGAAAAGTCAACAAAAGTCAAACTGGGTCAACAAAAGTCAACTGTGTCGAGTTACTGTTCATGTGCTTATTTGTTGCTTATTTTGGATTTTCTCGCTTTATGTGTTTGTAATAGAGTTAATGCTTTTATTTTGATGTTTGTAGATGCTTTAATTAGTTTTGCCAAAATACTTAAAAGCCAAAAATAGCTTAAAGTTAGTTTAGATTGTTTTGTGCTTAATTAGTGTTGTAATCTGTTTATTTAGCATAAATAGAAGTTACTTATTCAGTAGGAACCAAGATCTCTAGCTCAATTTAGTCAAACGCCTATTTTGCAAATTCCAACTTAAGGGTGTGTTTGGAATAAGCTCATTTTGAGCTCAAAATCAATTTTTTAAAGTTCTTAATTCAATCAGCATTAATTTAGTGTTAAAGTTAGTTTTGAAGCAAAATTTTCGTTTTATAGAGTTTACTTGAGTTTTGATAGTTTTCCAAATTTCAAGTCTTATAGTGTATTTTGAGTCATTTTATTAAATTTGTAGTATTTAGTCTTTTTAGTTGTTAAAAGTGGTTCAAACAAGTTCCAATTGGTCTATTGCAACTGTCTAAAATCTGGTCCAACCCATTTTGGGTCAAAATCGCTTTTACCACTTTGCATAGAGCATTTGTCACAATAGTCAAAAGTGTGAAATCATGTTTTTACCAAACTTTGTGGATTTTCATTTGCTCATTTCGCTCCAAATCTATTGAAACTTTGGGAATTTCAAGTTCAGTTGGTGAAGTTTTCAAATATCATTTTGTGGAATTTTATGAATTTCCTATAAGCACTAAATAAGTCATCCAAACAGGCGGTTTTGCCTATACATCCAAGTGAAAAGTCATTTTGAATAAACTTGTGAATTTCATGTAGGACTTAATATTAGGAGTTAAGACTTGTGCTTTTGGATATTTGTCATTCTGTTGCTTGTCTTCATCATAGTATTTTTTATAATTTTTAGTTAGTGTTGTAAACTGCTTATTTGCTAGCTTCTTTTAAGCTCTTTTGCACAAAATTCCCTTTTTGCTTATTTCTTATTTCTGCTTATTTATTGTGTTTTTCTTGTTGTTGTTGCTTATTCTAAGTTCCTATAACTTGTTTATAGCTTATTCAACCTTTGGTTCAGTAGTGGTAGCTTTTTATAAGCTTATGCAAGCTTATTAGCTCATTTTGACCCATTTCCATTGCAAGTACAAATAGCTTTTAGTTTTGATTTTTAATTTCTTCATTTTTTATCCTTTTTAGCTTAAATTTTAGACTTAAGTTCTTTGGTTGGTTGTGGACTCCATGGCCATTTTAGTTTATTTTAGGAATTTTATAAGCTAGCTTAATCGGGCTTAAACTAGGGCTTTATAAAAATTTTTGGCACTAGTGCTTAAATAGACCCAAATCATTATAGTTTGCATATTAGAGGTTTAGACTAGTTGAAATAGGTTAATATTAAGTATATTTTGCATACTCTAGCTGCTGTGATAAGTTGGTGCACTTAGGTAGCTTATAGCTTATTTTTAAGTGCTTATTTTTAAGCGCTTTTCACAACAGAACCTAATTCTTGCACACCTACACCACTTTTACTATTTTTCCCATATTTAGAATAATATTTTAGAATTTTCCTGAATTTTTCATAATTTTTCATCACTTTTTGCTATTTTTCTTATTTTAAATCGCTTTTAAGACTTTTAAATAGCTTTTAATACAAATAAATCGGAAAAGCTTCAAAAAATAAGTTTTCAATTTTCATAGATTAAGATAAATATAAAAGCAAAAAAATAATTTTTCCAGATTTTCCTAGTTTAATTTGTAATTTTTAGCATTTAATTAGTTTTAAACAGTTTTTAATTCATAGAAAATAGAAAAATAATCAGAAAAATACAAAATTAGTTTTGAAAATTCTATTTAGTCATTACAGATTTTTGAAAAATAGTTTCACAATTTTCCTCTTTAATTTCATAATTTCTAGTATTTTAGATTAGTTTTAAAAGTTAAAAATTAGTTTTTAATTCGAATAAATTCCAGAAAAATCCTAAAAATTAGTTTTAATTCTTAAATAGTTTTCAAATATCATTTTAGGTTAGAAAGTAATTTTAGATCATTTTTAGGGCTTTATTTAAACGTAGTTGCATTTAATTCGCGTTTCATTTAAATCATATTTTTGCGTTTTAGTTTAAATTTATGTAATTAGTTCGCTTCCTTGTTTGCATCATAGATTCTCGTAGTTTTAATTGCTTTCCTTTATTATTCCACGCACCGTAGTTCAAAAATCAATCATAACCTTTTCTGCTCAATATTCACCCGATCACGATTCGTTGTATTACATGTTGTTCACACCGTTGGGATTTAACGACCCGGGATACACTAAACTCCTCTGGATTTAATTGCATTGGTTTCAGACTGTTTTGACTTTTATTAAGGTTGACCATTCACAAGTGGTTGACTTGTGTGATAAAACCTGACTGTCTGGAGCGAATCAAAATTTTGGCTTATCTGATTGAGACTACAAGAGACACACTTGAAACTGCTGCAGATGGTATAGTGACCTTAGGATTGGACAGACCAAAGACGTATGATGAGCTTAGTGATAAGGATAAGAAGAGATGTGATGTCGATATCGTGGCTTCAAACATTATACTTGTGGTCTTCCAAAGACATCTACAAGTTAATCAATCACAACACCGCCAAGGCGGATGGGACAATGTCAAGAGGCTTCTCTCGGTTCGAATTAACTAAAGAAGATGAGAATGACAATCAGATGATGACTTTGAGAACTTTAAGATGAAACCAAGGAAAGTGTCATCGCATATTATGTGAGGTTCCACAAGCTTGTGAATGACATGAGGAATATTAAAATGACTATGCCAAATATTCACTAAACTCAAAGTTTGTGAACAACATGAATCCCGAATGGCACAAATTTGTCACTTGATCAAGTTAACTAAGGGTTTGAGGAACACTAAGTATGAGCAATTGTATGCATTCACCTTCAAAATGAGAGACATGCTATGTTTGAACGAATGATTCTTGAACAGTTCAAATCTAAACAGGGAGAAGCAAGTTCGTCAAATGATTCAACAGCCTTTTACATCAATGTAGGAATTGCCACCAAATCTTCTCAAGTCATACCCACGGGTAATGGTAATTACAAGCTCATTCCTAATCCAGCATATAAGTCTCCAGACTCAAACACACTCATGAAAAACTTCATCAATCAACTGTCTCTCATGGTTAGTCAAAATCTGAATTCCACTCCACACACCAACAATAACCTCATAATAGCATCCAATCTACACAATCAAGCTACTGTCAGAGATGGTAAGGTAGTGGTGCGAGAATGTGCAAGGAAGACGGTATGAACAAGGGATGATTGGAGCGATTATGGTATCTTGGGCGGTGGAGGGTATGTGGCTAATCGAATCGTAGAAGGAATGCCAATCAAGGACAAGGAAAGAAAATCAAGTGCTACAACCGTGGTGGTGATGGACACATTGCAAGGAACGCACATCTCCAAAACGCCTCAAAATGCAGAGTGCTTGAGGACAAGATGTCTGGTGCAAGCTCGGGGATAGTGGAGCGGTTTGGATGAAGAAGAGTTGTTGTTCTTGGGATGGAAATGCCAAAACCTATGATGCCGATGTGGATGAGCATCCAATTCGTGAAATAGGTCACAATCATCATAATTCATTTCAAGTTGCTTCTCGTGATGCATTTGACTCGATGTTGATGATGAACCCACTTGCATACAATCTTCATGGCTAGCATTTCACCAATGGTCTCTCCAAAGGTTTCATCACCACAAGCAGCTGGTCCTTCCAAAGAATCAATCATCTCTGAGGTATTAAAACTATACGATGAAGTTGATGAGCAAAAGATGCATAACAAGGTACAATCACATGTAACCAATGAATCAGATATGGATAATATGGGTAATAGAAATATTGTCCCATATGATCAATATGTGATATAAAGTGAAAGTGAGGTTGTACCAAGTGATGCATCTTCTGCAGTCAATGATGACTATGTTTTTGATGAATACACTCCATGTGCCCCTGATGATTCTGTTATCTCTGAATTGCCTATAAAGAACAAGTTGATATTTATGAACAACGAGCTAAGTTTGAGTTAACTACCCGTGAGTAGGAAATGGATGACCAAATGTGTACAATTATTAGAAAAAGTAATTTTAGAGAAGAAGTGTTAAAACAAGAGTTAAACTCCTTACAAGAAAAGCTTTCTAAAACTGTTAACAAGAACAAGAACTCCAAGTTAATGTTAAAGTGCTTAAACAAGAATTTAATGCTAAGGAATCAAAACTTTTGAATGACTTGTTGGAATCACTCCTAAACTATAAATCAAGTGTTAGTTCTTATTACGTAATAGATAGCTTATTATGGCCTTTATGTTTGTTTAAGGTCTAGCTCATGTAGAAGGCCCATAAGCTTAGGCCCATGTCCAATAAGGAAAAGGGAAGGAGAGGGAGTGTTGCCCTAGCTCCTTGCCTATAAATACTATGTAATAACCCTCACCTGACGGTTGGTTGTTCAATTTTTCCTTTCATTCACTCTCTACGCCTAAACCATATTTAGCATTATCGTGTGTGTGTGTTTGGTTACTTGTTCAATTGCCTTATCTCTTTCTTTATATCTTGTGTTTGTAAAACTAGTGACCTATCAGTGGTATCAATCGCCTAATAATTGAGTGAATGTATTGTTTGAAGTGAGTTTTGGTGTCACGCCTAACTTGCGTATCCTTATCTTTGGCTTGATCAAAAACGTATTTTTACACTTTTGAATCCAAGATTCTTGTACTTTCAACGCTTTTAGGGTGTTAAAATATTTGTTTTGGCAAAAGTTTCAAACTTTATCGTGGATCGTTGTATTTCATCTAGTTTTGAACGAGGGTTTCATCCTACTCGTAACCATTTTAGAGGCTTTGGTTCATCAAGTTTCACACTTTTGTGTCTTTTGGTGTTATTGAAGCTATTTTATCATACAAAAAGTGGTTTAGAAACATCTTTGGATAGAATCAAAATTACGAGTAATCCTACGCGTAGTAAAACCCTAAAACTATGCGTAAGTGACTCCTTGGTTTGATCTTCATTTTCGTGGTTTACTCCGTGTTTTCTTGCTTGGATAAGCCTGAAAATCGTCGACTTTGGATATCTTTGCACCGTGATAGTGTAAAGATCATTTAGGTAAAACCTAAAATTACGATAAGCATAAAGCTTACGCGTAGAAATCCTACGCGTAAGATTTATCTTACGCCTAAGCCTAGTCTTACGCATAAGATAATCCTACGCCTAACTTTTGTCTAATCATAACTTTAGAGTCTTTTCCATACTTACGGGTAAGCTAAATCTACGCGTAACTCCTTATTGTTATGCGTAACTTTGGTGTTTTTACGCATAAGTGCTACTTGGCTATTGTGATTTCTACGCCTAAGGACACTTCATCAACAAAGGTTCATTCGACTACAAAGATCCATTTTTTACCAACACAAGTTTTTCAACATGTCTCAACCTCCATACTCTAACTATTTCCCTTACACTTATCCTCAACGTCCACAACAACAACAACTAAGTCCCCAACATCAACAATGGAATCAACAACAAGCAATTTATCAACAACAATTTAATCAACAACATACTCCACAACTTGCTGCAAATCCACAACCTCAAATGGTTCAACCACCATCAAGTCTTCAAGCTCAACCCTACAAAATGATTTCAATCAACATCCATCAAGGAACACTATGAAGGAACCCACTTGGTTTGCAAAGATGTGTGAAGCTTTAAGCGACCAACAATCAATTCATGAGGTGGATCACTGATAGACCTCCAATGCTCACTCCAGAAACTACGATCAATGGGTGATAAGGTTCTTTAGGTTTTGTGATCTAAAGAAGCCACATGGAAAGTTCTTAAAGAAGGTTATATTGGAAGGTCCATTTCAGATGCCTAAAGAAGCCACCCGGAGATCCTTGATAACGCTACACGCATCGTTCGGGGTCAAGGAAACTTCCTTTTCTTCTAGCAAGTTTTATAACACCCTAGGCAGTGAACCTAATCGTTGTAGTGTAGTAATTAGGGTAAGCCACGGGTATTGATATCGTTCTCTAGGGGAATAGGAATGCTAGTAAAGAGTTACTACGCTATGGTTAAGGTTGAGGAAGATTATTTTTTATCTTTTTATGTTTTATGAAAGGGAAAGGTACGAATCTTGGGTATTGGATTTGGGGGGTTGGTATTTCTACCGATTACTTTTACTATTATCTAATTATCTAAACTAAGGTTGTGGGTCTATGTCTAATTAATGTGTGCTCGTATGATAGTTTAAAGATGTGTTTACTTAGGTTGTACTACTCTTTAATTATCTCCTATTGATGGTTGAGTTGTCACGTCTTATTCTTAGTTGCGTTGTGTGTCTAAAGTTGTAGGGTATCGTTTCTCCCAACTCTTTGAACTTACCAAAGGGTCTCGCCTACAAACCCACTAGGGATGATAAACCCTACTCTAAGGCACTCTTTGGATGGTTTAGCCTACAACTACTCGGTAATTATATTCTAAGGTTCACAAAGATGAATCAAGCATTAAGTACACAACGAATGACCTATCGCATTACTAGATCATTAATCAACTAAGATAAGAAACAACCAATCAATATTCAATAATTAAGTTTCATACTTCCTAAGCAAACACACAAATAAATTAGCTTGACATGGAAAACATGCAAGCATACACACAAATAATCAAAGACATAATTGAATTAATGAAGTAAAGACTTATCTTGATGTAAGATAGGGTTTAAAACCCTAAAATCTGTACAAGACACCTTAGGTTCGGTTTTAGGTTTTCACTCCAAAAGACTCTCCACCAAAGACTAAAAAATTAGGATTCTATATATAAGATTACATATGCGACGGCGCCACCTTATGTTTCGTGACGCCGTGTCGCCATCATTAGGGTTTCGTTTGGCCACGTTAAACTTGCGACGCGTCACCTTATGACCGTGACGCCGTCCTCTTCAATTTTCCGACGTCGTCGGATTGCATCTAGGTCGCCCGAGTAGCGACGGCCTACTCTTTCACCACTAGACGCGTCGCTTGAAAATACGAAGTTTTGGGTTCCGACCGTCACAACACTTTTGGGACGGCGCCGCCATTAGCACCGACGCCGCCTTCTAATTTCAAAGAAATGTGAGTGTCTCGATTTTGAATTTAGCCATTTTCTTCATAGATTCGCCCTTTTCGTCCAAATAAGTGCCATTCCAAAGATTTTGCCTTCAAGAGACCTAAAAGTGAAAAGGAACGATATTAACCAATAACGGATACAAAAGTGATCAAATAAGGACTAAACGACCCTCAAAATGGTACCTTTTAAAACCTTATCAAATATCCCTACACTTGTTATTTGCTTGTCCTCAAGCAAATGTGCTTTTAGCCAATTAATTTATAAGTTAGAGGTCATGAAGCATTAATTCAAAACGGTCCACAACACATATAAGCCCCATAAAGTCATAACAAGCACGGAAATTACATACTAGCATCTCACATGGGTGTTTGGATACTCACATCTCTCTCGGTGTATATATGAAATATAAAAATAGGAAATGGAAGATAAACACTCATTAACCGGTCCTAGTACATAGATTACCATAGGCTTGAGAATAGATCAAACCTTCATCGCTTTGGCGTAAGCACCTAGGAAAGACTATCAAAGATTCTTTTAAAGGGTTGTAATGTTAGGCTTACGGTAGGAAACAAGGGTTTGGTGGGATAGGCTATTTAGTGGTGGTAAGTCAAAATCTCTATGTTAAATGCATATGAAGAATGGCGTTGCTAAGCCAAGACTCGACACTCTAAAACTCTAGGTAACGAAATAAACAAACATAAATTTAAAGGATAGATGTAGGATGGTAGCCCGTATGTTTTTTTTTTTTTTTTTTTTTTTTTATCATACACTTTACTCTACCATCCTCTACGATAACATCAAAATACTAGGGATTTATAGGCATATCCCTACACTTGAGTTTTATTACTCTAACACTAATTTGACCCGAATTGAAAAGATCAAAACACTTGGGGTACATTATTACGCAAACAAAGGGAATTTGAATTTTAACGCCCTTCCCGTCATTTCATAAACTTTAACTTTTCCCATGAATCCCAATCGTCCCAAAACGTATACAAAGGATATGACTCGACTTAGCAACTTATGCAAGCAACTAGATAATTGAACTAAGGGTTTAGGGTGATAACAAACATTTGCACTAAAAGTGAGTGCATAAGGGGTAGCTAAGGCGATTTGGGTGTATATTTGGGGTGGGGTGTAAACAATGCTCTTCATTGATATTCGGAAAACCAAAACATCACGAGAACCGCGAAAAGGATAGGCTCGAGGGGTTAACTAGGGGTATCGTGTACTAAAGATGAGTACAACGCAAAGGGTGTGGGGAATTACTCAACCGATGTGGAAGAAGTAATTATATTACGGTATCAAACAAGGGTTATCCTAATGCCTCTTATCATTTAGTTATTCCTAACTACACAAGTGTAGCCTCACAACCGACCCCCCCTATGGCGATCCATCCACTCTAACTAAACCTCATCCAAATCGTTCCAGCACTTTAATCTTATTACATTCCTGTTCTACTAATCTTGATTCTACTCTTGGGTTCTATCTTGATTCTTAAACAAGCCTATTATCAGGTTGGGTGTTTATCGATTGGCTTTAGGTTTTTTAGGGTTCTTTGCGATCGATCTTTGTTTTAGGGTTTTACTTGTTTCGTTCTTAATTGGTTATTACCGCTTCGATTCTCAGAATGGGTTAGCGACTTGGGTCTTTATGTTTTATAAACCCTAGTTTATCGACTAGGGTTTTACTGGGTATTGTTTCGAACATCAGACCTTATTGTTCGTTGTTCTTAATTGATTTACGTTTGGTTATGCTGGATTTTATGGGAGAGGAGAACATTAATTCGTCTACTCTTGTTGGTACTAATGGACAAGTGGAGCCGGTTTCACTTGGTTCGACCCCTAGTCATGTTGCTCCTAGCCATGACACGCCTGAGGGTCATGATACTTTAATGAAAATTCGTGCCATTGAAAAACAAATTTTTGAGGGAAAACTTGTTCTGATGGGTGACGATGGGCAACCATTAAGACCAGGTGTGATAGAGGATGCTAATCATCGCATCGGGACTAATCCTTTTGAGCATCTTAAGGTGCAGCATCCATGAAGGAGCTTGATGAGATGCTTAATGCGATTGGTTATTATTCACATCCTCAGGATTCGAGTGCTCCCATGGCTTCTAATGTTAATGAGCATGATAATGTTAAGGCTGTTAAGAATGCAAATGGGGCTATGGGTACTGATAAGGGTGGTGATTTGAACCAACCTTCTACATCGTATGCCGGTGCTACTTCTACTGAACCTAAGAATCACACGCCTAACTTTCGAAGGTTGGAGGGTAATAAAACAACTAATGGCGTGGATCTTTCTGTCCCGATGAAAGTGGTTGAAGAGGTGAACTCTAGGTTTGAGAATACTTTGTATGGGTATTTCCTTGATAATCGACTTGCTTTCCCTGTTGTTGATTACTTTGTACGCAATGCGTGGGCTAAGTTTGGTATTCAAAAGGTCATGATGAATGCTAAGGGTTTTTCTTCTTTAAGTTCAATTCAAGAAAGGTGTTGATGATGTTCTTGAGAACGGTCCTTGGTTGATTAGAAATGTACCTATTATTCTTAAACCATGGACATTAAACACCAACCTACTTAAAGAGGATTTGACCAACATCCGGTGTGGGTTAAATTCCATGATGTTCCTCTTGCTATGTTTTCGATGATGGTCTTAGTCTCCTTGCCACGATGATAGGCACTCCCAAAAGGTTAGACGCTTTCACTAGCCAAATGTGCAAGGAATCATGGGGCCGTAGTAGTTTTGCTAGATGCATGATTGATGTGAAGTCGGATGATGTGCTTAGGGACGACCTTCATCGTTGAGATACCGTTACTTGATGGGTCGGGTTCGACTATTGAGAAGATACGGGTTGAATATGAGTGGAAACCACCTCATTGTGACAAATGTATGATTTTGGTCATACCCTATTGAATGTCCTAAAGTCATTAAACCTCCCTTTCTTGACCTTCTAATCAAGTTAATGATGGGTTCAAGATGGTTAATAACAAGAAGGGTAAGCAAGGTGGGTCTACTATTCCGGGTCAAGGAGGGTTTACTAAACCCGTTGTGGGTAAGCGGTTTCAATATCAACCCAAAAGACTCCTCCCGAACCTAAGAAAGTGGAAGTCACTAAGAAGAATGCTTCTGTGGTGGCTAGTTCGAGTGGTACTACGATCTCTACATCTAACAAGTTTGCTGCTCTTTCTACGGATACGGCTGATAGTCCTTCTAATGACTCCTACAAGGATGTGGATTCTGGTCGTACAATGGAAGTTAATGATGATAAGTCTCCTATGACAGGTAATGTATCACAAGTACCCCTTGTGAGTGATTTGAAAGAGATGGACACGGATGTGGCTTTTAAAACTAGTGACTCTTGTATTCCGCCTGTCTCTTCTACTAAGAGAGTTAACCCTTTTTCTAAAGTAGGAGAGATTGAGGTGTCTGATTCTGAAGATGAGGTTGTTGCTAACCCTTTTGATGAGTCTCGCTAATATATTTGGTGGTGGCCAAGAGTTTGAAGATGAGTATGATGAATATGACTTGATGACTATGCTAAACAGTTCGAGATCTTCCGTGGAATTTGGATGCCTTTAATGCCATTTATGGCACAAAGTTTCAAGGTACTAGGAAGTAATTTTATGCGTTGTGTCATATGTTATCTTTGAGTAGTGGTTTGGTTTCTTGTTTAGAAACTAGGAAGTATCTTGTTATGTAAGCTTTATGCCTATGTAACGGGTGAGATATGGGACTTCACTCATATCCATTGTACTTAAACGCTTATTTGGTTAATATATTTACCAGGTGCGTGGATTACTCCCTTTACCCAAAAAAAAAAAAACAAGTTCTAGAATCTAATATACTACTGGTTACACTCTAAGCATTGAAGATGAATACTTTAATTCCTACTAATCTAAGGGCGATCCTCACATTTTGGTGGAATTTGGGTGGTAAAGGGTTTTGTGCTAGTCATATAACTTCCTATCCGTGAGACGCTTTTGTTAAGACTAATGGCCCACTCCTATATGTCATGAAAAATTTTAAATTTGGTGCCAAAATTACCCTAACCGACATTTCCTCATGGTTTATTACACAATCACAATTGGACAAAGCAAATAGTCAAGGATAAGCATAGTTTCAAAGTTCCGCTTTATTTTCCCTCCTACACTTAAACCGAACATTGTCACCAATGTTCCCGAAAGTATCAAAGTTATGATAATGGAAGGTAATTAAAAACGAAGAAACTAATACTCCCGATTAGCTCGGTAGGATTCGTGTAAAGTGGTGGTTAAATCCTTTTCAAGAAGAATTATTATGAAAAGCTCCTCCAATCTTATGTAACTTCTTCTTGACAAACTAAACCGCACACTTGAAGAAAAAACGAAACCTTCGCGTAAAATCGGCGGTAATAATATATATAAGACTCGATTTAAACTAGGATATAATGCTTGTGGAATGGATGTTTACGAATTTCTAAGAAAATTAAGACCGGAAAATTCCAAAAATTTATAAGTAGCTCGAAAACGAGAAAAAGATAATCGATGTTTTACTCCTTCCCGACGCCACCAGTTATCTTGACAAAACTCGGTCTCATGATTTTCGGAAAAATTCGGAAAATTTACATCTTTAGAATCTGAAAAATTTCGCAAAACATCCATTATGACTCGATACAAGCATTTGACTCGAACAAACAAACATAAATATCTTTTAGTTAATTGTTATTCTCATGTTTACGCTTTCTTTTGAAAACATGTGTAATCCTCCCTACACTTATCCTTTATGTAAAATACCTTTATATGCAATTAAGACGAGGTTAAAACAAAATAAAGCATTTTACAAATTTAAACATGAGGATAAACAATTAATAAAAGATATATGACACTAACAAGCAAACAATTAAGCATGGGTTGCCTCCCAAGCGCTTTTCTTTATTTAAGAGTCTTGTAGCTAGACTCATAGTCGTGCATCTACGTTGTTCTAATCTTAGAGGCCCATTCGATCTCCTTAACTCTTCTTTCATCACGAATATATTCAGGCCCTAGTTCAAGACAAGCGATGTAGTAAACTTTGTTCTTCCAGTTTACTTGAATGCCGGAATGTTATCTACATCTAAATTATCCATGCCCTCAAAATTCTCATTTTTGTGGGGCATTATATATTTAACATTCTCGGTTTCATTTGAGAACTCGATTATTCCTTTCTCTTTATCATAAACTATCTTAGACTCTTCTATAAATGGTTTCCCAAGTATCACATCTCCTAAAACCCATCAATGATTCCTTTGACATTTTCCAGAATCATGAAATCACACCTATATGTGAAGTTACCTATGAACACGTGCAATCCCTTAACCCTCCCCACATAGTTACTTGCTTTCCTAGGGCGAAGGGTCCCTCACGGTGCTCTAGCTTTTTGCTCATGATCCAATTGTAATAGAGCCTAGACATTATATTCATGGGTGCCTTATAATCAATGTAGGTGTGATCCTCGTATAAGTATCCAATCATACACGGTATTTTGATGTTTTTAGGGTTTCCTCCTTATACGAGGCTCGAAGGTGGTCTTGGAAAATTAACCACATTATGGTGATAAGCGGTTTCTTTCCTTTTAGGGTATGAATCAAAGTACTCTCTAAGTTCTCCCTTCTCCTTACTACCCTCCATAATTTCTAACATCTTATAATATCCTTTTTCTAGAGCATCATCCGAATCACTTGTAGTCGAATCACTATCTAGAGGTTGATCAGATTCCTTAAGGGCTTCCTCAAGTGTATTCTCAATTATCATATTTAATTTCCTAAGCTCTCCAATCTCACTCATGATACGGGCTCGAAGTTGGTTAGCAGAGGATGGGTCAAGCAATGGGTATTTGTTTGGTGGTGAAGCGTTGTTTGGTTGTTGGTTATCGAGTGGTGGTTGGTTATCACCTTCCATGATGAAAAGTGATAGGGTGTTACGAACAAAGGTCACGAAGAAGGGGGATAGACTAAGAGAAAGCTAAAATGAGAAAAAGTTTACTTGATAGGAATCAAGCAAAGAACCTAAACGAGGTGGACTACTAACTAGCTATTCTATTCCCAGCATGCGCCAAAACTTGATAACGCTTCACGCCGTTCGGGTCAAGGAAACTTCCTTTTCTTGAGCAAGTTTTATAACACCCCAGGCAAAGAACCTAATCGTTGTAGTGTAGTAATTAGGGTAAGCCATGGGTATTGATATCGTTCTCTATGGAATAGGAATGCTAGTAAAGAGTTACTACGCTAAGGTTAAGGTTGAGGAAGATTATTTTTATCTTTTATGTTTTATGAAAGGGAAAGGTACGAATCTCGGTATTGTATTTGGGGGTTGGTATTTCTACCGATTACTTTTACTATTATCTAATTATCTAAACTAAGGTTGTGGAGTCTATGTCTAATTAATGTGTGCTCGTATGATAGTTTAAAGATGTGTTTACTTAGGTTGTACTACTCTTTAATTATCTCCTATTGATGGTTGAGTTGTCACGCCTTATTCTTAGTCACGTTGTGTGTCTAAAGTTGTAGGGTATGTTTCTCCCTAACTCTTTGAACTTACCAAAGGGTCTCGCCTACAAACCCACTAGGGATGATAAACTCCTACTCTAAGGCACTCTTTGGATGGTTTAGCCTACAACTACTCGTAATTATATTCTAAGGTTCACAAAGATGAATCAAGCATTAAGTACACAACGAATGACCTATCGCATTACTAGATCATTAATCAACTAAGATAAGAAACAACCAATCAATATTCAATAATTAAGTTTCATACTTCCTAAGCAAACACACAAATAAATTAGCCGGACATGGAAAACATGCAAGCATACACACAAATAATCAAAGACATAATTGAATTAATGAAGTAAAGACTTATCTTGATGTAAGATAGGGTTTAAAACCCTAAAATACTCGTACAAGACACCTTAGGTTCGGTTTTAGGTTTTCACCCAAAAGACTCTCCACCAAAGACCTAAAAATTCGGATTCTATATATAAGATTACATATGCGACGGCCACCTTGTGTTTCGTGGACGCCGTCGTGTCGCCGCCATTAGGGTTTCGCTTTGGCCACGTTAACCTTGCGACGGCGCCACCTTATGACCGTGACGCCGTCCTCTTCAACCGACGTCGTCTGGATTGCATCTAGGTTGTGCGAGTAGCGACGGCCTACTCTTTCACCACTAGACGTCGTCGCTTGAAAATACGAGTTTTGGGTTCTGGACCGTCACAACAATTTTGGGACGGTGTCGCCATTAGAACCCGACGCCGCCTTCTAATTTCAAAGAAATGTGAGTGTCTCGATTTTGAATTTAGCCATTTTCTTCATAGATTCGCGCTTTTCGCCCAAATAAGTGCCATTCTAGCATTTTGCCTTCAAGAGACCTAAAAAGTGAAAAGGAACGATATTAAGCAATAACGGATACAAAAGTGATCAAATAAGGACTAAAACGACCCTCAAAATGGTACCTTTAAAACCTTATCAATCCTACTACAAATCCACCAATAGATGAACAAACGAACATTGCTCTTTGTTGAGACTTGAATCCTCTGTAACTTCTACACTATGAAGCGATGAGCTTGCAATGGAATATATCCTCTTAGGATTACGAAACCCAATTCTTCGTAGTGTTGATGCTCAAAAGACCGCACGTAAGATGTGGGCACATATTCGCTTTCTTATGGAAGGATCATGACTCAATCAGAGGATTTGGAATCCAAAATTTACTTGGCTTATGAACACTTCATGATTGAACCCGGAGAGACGCTAGAGTCTTATCATCATCTTTTTCGGACATCATCAATGATTTGGATAAACATAACATCATCATGCCTAGAATTGCAGTGAATACTAAGTTCCCGAGTAGTCTTGGTCCCGAATGGGAGAAGTATGTCATTTTTCTCCGCTGCCGAAGAACATGCATCGCCTACCTACGGATTGTTGTACGATTACTTAAAGCCTCATGAAAAGGAATTTGATCGGGAAAGGATTCTCCGTGCTCAAATTGCTCCACCGACACATCCGGAAAATCAACAACTTGCCTTATATGCTCAACAAAATTATCCTCCTCAACCAGCAACTCAACCAACTGCTTCAAACCCACCACATGATCCTTCACAGCAACAAAATCAATTGGTTCCATACAACAACAACAACAATGCTCAAGCACTTGTCAGTGAAGCTAATGAGGACATCGATTCGTTCGAAGCATTGCAACAAGGATTTGTTATGATTGCTAATTCTTTTGGCCGTTATACCAACAAATCCAACAATTGCATTCGCTCCTCATCAAACACAAGGAATCAAGCTGTTGTCAACAATGGATGAGTTGAAGTTCGTAATCATGGTTATGGTCATCGATGAGCGGTGGTCAAGGGTTTAATGTTTGTGGTAGGAATAACAACAGAGCGGGGTGGAACAGGAAATGCTCGAATGGGTTAAATGGTCTTGATGCTACAACCGCAATGAGAAGGGACACTGGCTAATGCATGCCCAAAGCCGGGATTAGGGCAGGCTTATCACAAAGAGGCTCTTCTTTGGGCTCTTAAGGATGAAGTCAGGAACTCTCACAGCATAAAGAACATAGCTTTATGGAAGATGCACTCGAGATGATGATATGGAGGACTTGTAGACCAACTCAAAATTATGTTGATGGCTAATATGCAAGAGCTACACATGAGTGAAACAGCCCAGTGTATGACATCGATGGCTTGTCTCGTGTACCGAACAAACCATGTTTATCTCGATCTAATATCTCCGCCAATATCTGAATACGGCAAGGCTCAGAATGTTCAAAATGAGTCTTCTACATCTCATTACAACGACTTTCAACCAGATCCCGTAGTTACATTTGACGATCAAGATGACCTTATGGTTTCCCTTGATAATCAGATTGACTCCGTGGTTATACTTGAGGATCTAAATAATGATCATGTTGAGACTCACGTTGAACAAACCGAACTTTTGCCTCATCCAGATTTTGCTCATTTAATACATGACCAACAAACAATTGTGGAAGAATGTCGTGCCATTAATGAGGACTTAAAACGAAAAATGCAATCATTAACCAAGGATTTTGAATGTTTAAACATGCAACTCAATTTTTCAAAGCTCAAGAAAACGTGAAAAGGTTGTGAAGCGACTTTTGCTAAATCTCATCAAAACGAAAAATATTTAGAGAGACGATGCGTGATCTAGCCGCTTCAAAAATGCTTTGTTGTCGAAATAGAACAATCAAACGTGAACATAAAAAGCAAATTAACGCCTCACCTTGGAAAATCAAAAGCTAAGGCCGAGTTGTTAACTTGTCAAAAACGTTCTCGCATACAAAAAGCATTCAACGAATCGTATAGATGACTATCTCGAAGAAATTGTTGAATTGCAAAACAAGCTTAAAGAGTTTAAAACTGCTTTTTATAAACATGGTGAGTCTGTAATGACTATTGAAAAGTTTACTTTAAAACCCAATCCAAAAGGATATGGACCAATCTTGCCGACATAAACCTAAGCTTTCTCTCAAAACATTCAAACCAAATCCGAAGTTTCCAAAGGCGTAATATAAAATTGATGATATCATATGATCATTGTTGAATATAATCTTCAAGAGGAATTAGATGTCAAGACGAGATTCGATCAAAATTAGAAAAAGTTGTTTATAACAAACCTCTTTCTTATTCACAAGCGGTCACTTTCGTCCCGTCAAAGGACTCTACTAGCACACCAAGGGTTATCATCAAAACACCTGAGTCTTCTTACGCTAATCCCAAAACAGATTATGCACAAATTTATGGTCCTTTACCTTCCATCAGTGAAGTAAATTCAAAACCTAAAAATCGCAAAATTCTTAGATATTTTGATATTTTCATGGCCGACCTCAAACCTTTGGAACATGAGATAGAATATCATTCTGAAATCAAAGTTCAACATTTTCAATCGCCTCTGGCGCAAGAACAAAGAGACATTTTTCAGAAAAATCTTTTACCAAATGTTAAAAATTTGAAAAATTGTGCATTATCTTGGGAAAAGAATTTTCATAAAGAACTTGGAGTGATGAAGGTCGTTTTCGAGAAAACAGAAACATCTATTTCTAATACTAAACGTAAAAAGAAACTTTTGAGAAAAGATGTTGATCGACTCTTGGAAGACGTTATCTGTGTTGATATCATAATGTTGTGCTATTGAATTCTTTGCCATATGCTTCTGATTATATCTCTGTTGATAATGTGAATTCTGTGGTTACTGTTGTGAATTCTGATAATGTGCATCAGCTCAAATCTTTAAAAGCTGAAAATGAATGTTTGATTACCGAACTTTCAAATGCAAAACGTCGCCTTCAATGGTGTCAAAAGGATTTTCAAAATCGTGAACTTGCTTTGCAAAACAAAATCACCCAGTTGCAATCTAAATCGTTTAATCCAAAATTTGAGCAACTGGATGATCAAAACGTGTCTTTAAAGTGTCAAATCTCTAAATATGAACAAGAACTTGTAAAAGTCAAACAGGAATATGGTGTCATATTTGATTTACTTAAAAAGACTCGTGTTGAAGCATCAAACGAGCTTGATCATTTTCTTGCACACACTAGAGAAGTAATGAATTTTTCTGGTAATCTTCATTCTGAAAACCAAGAATTGGTGCACACTATCTTTAAGTTAAGAGAAATGTTAGGAAAGTATGAACATTTGCCCCCAACCGTCATTAAGAAGATAGCACCAGTCACACTTAGTAATCGTGAACCTAGAATTCCTACTGCCAAATCACAAGTTGCTAACGTGCTTCCTTCTCTTGAAACAGACTAGTTTCATCTTTTCCAAACGTCCGCACTTCACAAACCTAGAGCACACAAACGAAGAATAGGAAGTTGTGACCTAAGAAAAGATCAATAAGGATCAAGTAAAGTAGAAGAATACCCTAGGACAATGAATAAGACTCACGTTGCTTCCACTATAGAAATTGCGTCCGCAAATGTAATAGAAATAGTGATGTAACGAATGCTAAACCGTTAAGTACTTTTGATATTATGTCTGATGCACCTTGTGATATTTGTCGTAAAAGTATGAATTCTGATTGTCATGACAAATGTGTTGCTAAAGCTATCATCTCTCATTTACGGAATCCTAAGATTCGGAATACCTCTAGGCCAACTAATCATTCTAAGTTTGTGCTTGGTAGACCGCCTTCTTTAGATTCTAAGAAACACATTGCTTTCCCTATAGCTCCAATTTCACCTCCTAAGAATGTAGTACCACCTAGTGCATTCAACAAGACTAAAGCAAATAGTAGTTATAGATGGCAGAAATGGATACATAACACATTAGGATTTAAATGGATGC
Organism: Chrysanthemum lavandulifolium; assembly: GCA_022545495.1. Taxonomy (NCBI): domain Eukaryota; kingdom Viridiplantae; phylum Streptophyta; class Magnoliopsida; order Asterales; family Asteraceae; genus Chrysanthemum; species Chrysanthemum lavandulifolium. The sequence continues at coordinate 6,827,840 of CM040240.1, read as the reverse complement.
CTAAAATTATTAATGTGTGTATGTCTACTCTAATCGCTCCCGAACCTCTAACATTTTGGGTTCTACATCTACTTCTATTCCATCCGTGTCGCCTATGTGTAATGCAGTGATATAGATCATTCTCTAGATTGTTGATAGCTACTGCTCCCGGACACATGATAGGCAATCTTAAACTGTTAACAAACTTTATTGCAAAGTTCATTGGTACCGCCAGTTTGGGAATGATCACTCGCAGCTATCATGGGCTACTGAGACTATATCAATGGTAACATCGAAATAAGCGTGGTTTACTATGTGGAAGGCCTCGGTCACAACTGCTTTCAAGAGGTCAATTTTGTGATGGAGATTTGAGGTTGCTTTCGTGGAGAAAACTTGTTTCATTCGTAATTTACAAGGAAATGACCTCATGTCCGCTCACGCATTTCTATTCTTTACACTATCTCTATGCAATACATGGTTGCTTCCTCTCCCATCCGCTACTTTCAAAGGCAACATCAACAAAATCTCGCTATGGCACCGTGCCTCTCACATCTAAACTTTCGCACCATCACCAACCTTGCTCGACACAAACTAGTCAAGGACTCCACGATTTCGGTATTCAAAAGATCACCTTTGCTCAAGATGTGAACAAGGGAAAAGTACTCGTGCTCATTTTCCTCAAAGGTGGAACACGCCTCAAAGATGTGCTTCATTATCTTCACATGGATTTGTGTGGCCCGATGCGTGTGCAAACGATCAATGGCAAACACTACATTTTAGTAATCGCTGATGACTACTCACGGACTTGGTTTTACTTTCTTCAAAGCAAAGACCAAGCTCCACAGATGATTATCACCTTTCTCACGAAAATACAGTGTTCACCTCAAACACCGTCCGACAAATCGTAATGCATGAGGAACCGAATTTGTTAATCAAACCTTCAGAATTTTATGAGAAAGTGAGAATACTGAGATCGTACATCTATTGCTCGCACACCGAACAAAACGGAGTTGTTGAAAGACTAAACCGAACGTTGGTGGAAGTCGCAAGAACCATGTTAATCAATGCCAAACCGCCAGATTACTTGTGGGCGTGGTCGATTCATCGCATGCTATACTCAAAACCGGTCTATGATTAAAAACGCCACAACAAAACACCTTCGAGCTGGTCCATAATAAAAACCAAACTTAAAACACTTTCATGTATTTGGATCTCTTTGCTATCCGAATAATGATCGTGATGACTTTGGAAAGCTCAAAGCAAAAGCTGATATTGGCATCTTTATTGGATACTGCGATAATTCTAAAGGTTTTCGCATCTGGAATCGTCGTACAAAGGAGGTTATGGAAACGATTCATGCTCATTTTGATGAACTCACGGAGATGGCTTCTGAGTATAACAACTTAGAAACCGGTCGCAACCGATTAAACTTTCCCCAAACCCCATCATCACCGAACAAAGCCCCCACCACTCACAACAAATGGAAAGGTTATTTGCTCCACCGCTCGATGGCGATATTGATGAACGTGCTGTGTGTACCCGCTGCTCACCGCTCAACCCGATAATATTCCTTTACCGATACACTGCGATAACAACTATTGTTGACGAAACACCACCGCTTGACTCCAACACAACAAGAGAACAAACCGCTCCAACAATGATGAACCAAATTGATGATGTTCGAATGAAGTACCCCACCGCCGATTTTGATCCAAATGCTCTTTAACCCATTTGCTAATGAGATCGCCGCACTGATGTCGCGAATCTTCAACAAAGCATTTGAATCCTCAAAATCGCACAATGTATACCAACAAAGAACCTCTACATATATAGACAAAAGATCATCCTCTCGAAAATATTTTTGGCAACCCGACTCAACCGGTTGTTACAAGATAACGACTTCACTCGGATGGTGAACATTGCATTTATGCACTCACCGTCCGCTAACTGAGCCCAAAACATCAAAGACGCAATGACCAAAGACACCTAGATTGAATCCATGCAAGAAGAACTCAACCAATTCAAACGACTTGAAGTATGGAACCGGTTGAATGACCAATAGGGTTTATGTCATCGGTCTAAAATGGATTGGAAGAAAAATTGATGTCAAGGAATGTTATCCGTAACAAGTCACGACTGCTAAGGGTTACCGTCGTGAAGAGGGCAAAGACTTTGAAGAATCTTTTGCTCCAGTTTCTCGTTTGGAGGTTGTTCGGATATTTCTCGCGTTCGCGGCTCATATGAATATGACGCTCTATCAGATGGATGTCAAAATTGTGTTTCTCAATGGACAACTTAAAGAAACAGTTTATGTCAGCCAACCAGATGGATTCATTGATCCTGAGTTCCCGAACCATGTCTACAAACTAAACAAAGCTCTATACGGTCTCAAACCAGCTCCTCGGGCATGGTACGATAAGCTATCATCTTTCCTCATTGCCAATCATTTCACCAAAGGTTCAACGACCCTACTCTCTTTATACAATATCACGGGCACATATCTTAATTGTTCAAATTTATGGATGACATCATTTTTGGGTCTACACATGATAAGTACTCAATCGCTTTTGCAAAACAAATGAAGAAATATTTTGAAATGTCCATGATGGGTGAACTTACGTTCTTTCTAGGACTGCAAGTTCATCAGTCACCCCGTGGTATTTTCTTGAGTCAGTCCAAATATGCCCTTGAATTGCTAAACAAATTTAAATGGTAATTAGTGGACCCTACAAAATATCAAGTATTATTGGGTCTCTAATGTACCTAACAAATGACGGCACTGATATTGTCTTTCTTTGCTTATCTATGCTCCCGCTATCGATCAAGACCAATCGAAACCAACCTCTCGAGGCTAAAAGAATCCTCGATACATCAAGGGAACCATTAACTGGGGATCCGTATCCGAAGGATTCGGTTTTGAACTAATCGCTTTTGATGATCGATCACGCAGATGTTTAGATTCACGAAAAAGTACTTAAGGAGAACTACAATTTCTTGGTGATAAAATGGTGTCTTGGCAATCAAAGACGCAGGATTGTACATCATTGTCATTAACCGGGAGAATATGTAGCCATGTCGCTGTTGTACTCAAGTCATCCGGATGAGAACACAACTCAAAGACTATGGTTACGATTTGACAGAATCTCGATGTATCATGACAATCGGAGTGCCATTGCGATCTCGTGCAACTCGCTCAACACTCGAAATCAAAGCACATTGATCTTCGCTATCATTTCATCAAGGATCACGTGAAGCAGTGTAACGTTGAATTATACTTTGTGGGTACCGAATACCAATTGGCGATCCGCCACCAAAGCCTTGCCTCTCGCTAGGTTTAATGAGTTGGTCCACGGATTGGTATGAGGTGTTTGACTCAATAGAATTGGATGACCTCCTAAAACAAATCTTAAAACACACAAACACCAAAATCTCTTTTGTAAATAATTTTCAAAACAAAATACAAAAATATAAAACGATAAAACAACAAAATATTCTTCTAATCTATTTTCTTTCAACATGGAAAGTACATTTCTTCCACAACACTTTAATCTTTCTACATTCAAGATTTTCCGATTAAGTGTTGGGGAGAAAATAATCACATAACTGCTTCAAAACATCCGTGTACTTGCATGTTATCTTATCCCGGTTGTTTCTTTTATCAATGGTGGTAATATTTCTGGTTTTATGACACTCCTCGGACTAAAATTTATAACCTTTCATTAGTTTCTTAAGTCGAAAGGAAGTTTCGTCAAGTTTCTATCTTAAAAATCTTTGTTTGATAACCAAAATGGAAGTTAAGTGGCTCTGTATGAAAAAAGAAAAGGTGGAGGGACCAAAACTGTCAAAACCTTAAAGATACTTTGAATAAAAACATCCTCCACCTAACTTTTACTTCTCATTTATTACTCCTAACCTAAAGAATCCTATGAACCAAAATCGTTTGACAAATCCGTGCTTAAGATCTTCAATTTGTAAGTTTCTATGTGTTCCTAACAAGATTACAATCATTGATTTTAAATCATTTTGAATTTTAATGGATAGATTTTAATCTATGGATGATTTTGTGTTCTACTCGTATGAGTATGAACACATAATCTCATTTATGGGTTTGTGGTTAAAAGGATAATATCAAAATGTTTTAATAACATCACTGATGTCGTTTCTACCATCAAAATCCACCCAGAATCTCGAATTGATGATTTTTCGAAATTAGGGTTCTTAAGTCGAATTGGGCGTTTTCAAATGTGAAGGGTTTTGGTCAAAAATATTGTTGTGTTATGCCTATATGATGTTGAATTGATGATATCCATGCCCTATAACCACCCAGAAACTCTAATTGATTCAGAATTAGGAATTAGGGTTTAAAGTTCTAAAGTTTGGGTATTTTTGATTCATCACGAACTAGATGTTAATACTTGTTTTACAGACTCTCACAACACCCTTGAACTACCAGAAAAAGTGTGGTGCATATCCTATGGTTAAAACTCTTACGCGTAATTCTTAACCCTTAGGGTTTTGACCTACGCGTATGACTTTCTACGCATAATTGATTAACGAGTGTTCACGCCATGATTTGTTGTTAAATTGAATTTATGTGTTAATATTAACGATTTGATGAATTTATTTCAGGCTTGCTACGCTTAAAATTCAGAATCAAGGTCATTTGAATCTCTACGCATAAGGATTACCCTACATCGTAGTCAAGTTATGCGTAAGAATAATCCCACGATAACTATTCCGGTAAGGTTCTACAATGGGACCACGCAGATCCCGTGAAGGATATGGGTAAGCGATGACCTCACGCATAAGGTCTACTTACAAGCAAGCCTTACGCGTAAGGTTCTTATACGCCTACGCGTATGCTCTATGCATAAGGTCCCCTTTTTCCTACGCGTAAGATTAGGATCCTACGCATAAGCTTTCAACTACGCGTATAACACTCCTACTTATGAATAACTTTGTCATTTTTACGCCTAAGCCTTGATTGACCTTCATTATGAGTTGTTACTTGTACAAACTTGTTAAATAAACTAATCATATCGTCACGAATCCAATAATGTCACTAATACACTTAAACGTTTGATATGTTGTGAACTATAAGTGATAACATAAACTTTAAAACTTAAAGTTAACTAACTCACGAAACATTTCACGACGTCATTGGACAATTGAACAAACAGGTGACTTAGGACTCGTAACAATCATTAACACCGTACATTCATCAATTTGACAATAAAACCTTCGTTGACTAACATTATTTCTTTCGATATGTTGGTTCTTTGGCTAATGTTATTTCGAGATCATGACATGGTCGCACAAATGAATGTGGATGCACCGTAAGTTCTTACAATTGTCGACATCTTCCTGCATGGTTATCCGAGAAAGCTTGGAAAGAACAACCTTAAGGTTGACTTTGACACCCTCACATGCTCGTAATCTTCTTGTCTCATTCGGTGGATATTCTCAAGTCTCACCCCTACCGTAATATGCTCACACCGCCACAGCTCCAGAGGTCTACATTCAACAATTTTGGGATTCTATGCAGAATCATCGGTCAAAGTGCGATGAATGTGACTTTTAATCACAAACAAGTCACTATCACTCCTGCCGATTTACGGCTGTTCTCATCATTCTAGACATCGCTCCAACCGACTTCTTTGCTACCCCTTCAAGAGACAAATTCCAAATTCTTGATAGATATTGGTTATGATGAAGCTTCAGAATCATTACTAAGCACTCTCACGTGGAGTCAAGAATATTCCTCAACCATGGAGAACACTCTACATGATCATCACCAAATCGGTCTCTGGTCGTGACAGTGGCTATGAGCATCCCAAGCTCATGGAACTGCAAATTTTCTGGTCGTTGATCAACAAGAAGGACATTGAAATTGAAGCACTGATATGGGAGGACATGATGCAATTTCAAAAGAAGCTTGGCTCCAAGATTTCCTATGTCAGATACACCAAACTGTTGATCCAGAGAGCACTTAGACTTCATCCTGATATCCCCAAGAGGCTCAATGACCCAGATAATCACGACATATTGACTGAACCCATACTATCTGTCAGAATCAAAGAATCGTCAACAAAGAAACAGGGTGCGGTGTTACCTGATCACCTTCTGACTACCGAAATCAAAAGCTTGAAACATACAAAAGGTATCGGTTAGCCGTAAAAGAAGGCAAAGTTGGTCATCTTGATGAAAAACCTTCTGGTACACCTACTCGGAGGACCAGAAGAGGCAGTGCTAGAAGTGTCACAAGTACAGAAAGTAAAAGGAAGTTCCCCAAAAGGAACCCTCCAAGTAAAAGGATTGTTCCCGCAAAGGAAGCTATTCCTATCCCAACTCCCCAACCTGAACCGCAACAACAGCTAATGGACGAAAGTTCTGAAGAAACACAATCAGACGAGGAGGTCCACTATTCTGAAACTGCAAAAGATATTTCTGACACTCCAACAGTACCAAAACCTCCAAGTCCTCAAGCTGATAAAATAAAAGGAAAGACTCCTTCACTTGTACCTTATGATGAAAGCTCGGAGAGTGATGAAGAGCCACCGGAAAAAGTATGCAAGAAGAAGGTCAAATTCCTTAGACACCAACACAAAGCTGAAGAATTTGCTAAAGACCAAATGGGTGGACCCGGTGGATCAAGTGGTGCTGCCCACTCTGAACCAACTCTTGATGAAGTTAATCAACCCGATAAAGGAGCTGGTGCCACCACTCTTCTGCAACAACAACAGCTTCTGGAGGATACTATCGAATTTGACATTGAGGAACCTAACACTGAGAAGTCAGAGAAAGATAAAGATGCTGATTATGATAAGTTTCTTCTGGATAGTCCCACACGTTCACAGAAGGAAACTTCTGAACCTCCAAAGGACCCAGAGTCTCCTCACATCTCATCATCATCGAATTCATCTTCTCGCTCATCACCACCACCATCAAAGAAGTCAACCAAATCATCATCCAAATCCGTGAAGAAACCACCTCGATCTTGGGTTTCTCAAGCTCATGAAAGAATTGCTAAAGCTGTCAAACAAGAAAGAAAGACATGCTCTACAGGAAGCTGAACTTTCTCAATCAACAAGTACAGTATCTTCATGATAAGATGACAAGATGCAAGAGGAAAGGAAGTTTGTCCAGGAATTCATGAAAAATCATCGTCAAGAGGAACTGAACGAAATGATCGAAGGCTACACTAAAAAGTACCTTCTGGATTTCGTTCCTAAAGTCACAAAGGAGATGTTCACCAGGCAACTTTATCCGAATCTTATGCATATCGCCAAGCAAACTATTCGATCAACACCCTTAACCGTCACAATCAATCCAAACCGATCCGGTAGTTTTCTCGAATAGTGAATTGGTGGCCAAGCTTGTAACACAAATGTCGTTACGATCTGTAATGTTTACCTCTGAAGAAGCAAAATTGTTTCAAGCATTGCTGGATTACCAACTCCAAGAAGCTTGTAGATTCAAGCAGAAGGTCTAAACGCCCTAGAGACGATGAAGATAAGGATAAGGATAAAGACTCGCACCTAAACGCCGAAGCGATGCGGTGAATCTTCTTCAATGCAACCTCCTCCTCAAAGGACTCGCTCAACAGAGGCCACCTCCTCGTTCTTCTACTTAAAACCTCAGATTCTCGAGTTACCGCCTGCGACTCGTAAAACCGGTGACCACTTTGAGTATACGGGTGGTGACGATGAGGAAGTCCGCGAGCCCCTACAACAACCCACCTCTCCCAAACAAGTTCAGAAACCGGAATCATCATCTAGGCCTTCGAAAAAGAAGAAGAAGACTCTTCAGACTGACATCGTATCATGGCTAGATGACGATCAAACAGAAGAATCTGAATGGTTCTCTGCACTTGTCAATCAAACTCCCTACCCTGATGAAGGTCAAGATCTTGTAGACGGTTCTACATTGGAGCATGCTAAACTTCTGCAAGAAAAGTTCCATGTGAAGAAAATGACGAAATTTGAGTTGAAGCGAATCAAGAATGAAGCGTTTCAACTTCTAAAAGACAGCTCTGAAAGTGCCCTCGAGGTCGAATATCATCTTGAAAACATTGCTCGAGCTATGTCTAACAACATGGATTGGCTCAACCCAGAAGCAAACATTGACTTCACACGAAGGGACAACCCTCCATACTACACCGATTGGACCAAACCTCTACCAACAATTGGCCAACCAGATGAACCAAGGATTCCTTTCATATATTTCTTCAACAAAGAAATGGATTTTCTTCTACACGGTGGCGATGGTTCAAGAAAATACGCTACATCCTTGACACTTCCATTCCCAGCAGCTATCTAATCAAACTACATAGCCATTGAGGAACGTGTCAATCACTTGTTCTCCAACATAGTGGAAGCATACGACCGAGATGCATTGTACGGGATTCATCATTGGCGTAACGCCAAAGAATATACCACCAAGTCGCCAGTTCGTAAGTCACAACATGTAGTGTTTAGTACTAAAGACATCGCTGCCATCAAACACGTTGATCTTTCATCAAAGTGGACTACATTCCTTAAGAAGATCATGGTCAAACGACAAGATGAAAGGGATTATGCTTTCTCCGTCGACTTTGAGAATTTGTCTATCAATGACATCGAAGACATGTACCTTGCCAAAGTACTGGGTCGCATGAGACAATTCTCAACCAAAGTTCAACGCGAATTTATCAAGTCACTGCTCATCTTCATCAGATGCATAGTCATCAAGGAACGTGTTGAAGATCTTCAGCTCGCAGGTGAGTCATATCAGACGCGTGTCAACTTCACTCCACCACAGCTTGATCTTCCCGATATCAACTAGCTTCCACAATATACGCTCATCAGCAAACCATTCGGTGTTGTTTATCGCAGTGAACTTCAAAGTAATTGCTTGATGGCGTGTAATGAACTTCATAAGTTTGGTGATCACACCTCGAAGATGGTTAGGGACGGATTAGGTTATCGATTGAAGGATATACGTGAAAACATTGGGAACCCTAAGCGATGGAATTCTCAGGATCGAAGGGACGTGAAGAGGATCATCAAGATGATCGATGAAAGGTTGTTTCGAAGGGATCAATTCAGAAGACTGGAAAGCTTTATTGGTGGTCGACCCAGGATCAACATCACCGGCTATCAACGCCCTATGCGCATTGCTGGCAACATCACTGGACTTCCTGGTACCCCTTGAATTGTTTCTTTCGTAAAATTTTGGATGTGTGATTTTATTTGTCAATGCCTTGTGCACATATAACAGTGCACAACCCGTAATTGTAAAAAAAGGACCCTGTGGTACTCTTCAGTGCCACAATCCTTATACAAGGAGCCAAAGCTTCTTATTTTTGAGTAAAACCTATCAAACCTTTCATTTTTCAAGGTTTTGCTCAAAAGAACAAGTACTTCCCCTTACGATTCTTCAAAACCTCAACCGTTTATATCACTTGTTGAGGGGGAGTATTTGAATTAAAACTTTGTTCAAACAGAATGTTCTTTGTGTCACTCTTCCCGCAACACTCAAAATGGTCATATTTATTCTCAACTGTTCAAAAATAACTTTCTATATGCCATTTTTGAGGAGGAGAAAATATGTGATAAGAAATATGTTGTGTATATAAAATGCAAATGAATCTGTGTGCTTCAGACTTAACCAACAAATTGATGATACTTAAACGTTAGTAACTCGAAAAGACTTGTCCTGGACGGGTAATAATTTCAAGCTAGTTGGCTAGTGATGTAAATGTGTCTCGCAATGGACTTGTCTGAGTAGAATGTACCATTCGAGAAACTCTTGGTAGACATGAACTTTGACGGGTTTGACAACCTTTCGAGGTTTGTCTACACCTTCAAGGTAGTTATTAGAGCTAGTTGTCACCTAAAAGTCGACAATGTAACTCTTTAACTATGCAACGTAACCATGTCTCATGGGATTGTCTATCTTGAATTGATCAATTCAAAGTGCGCTTTTTCCTCACATGCATTTAACCGTTAAAACACTTAAGCACATGTGGAGGGGAGTATTTATGCAAAATCTTATCTTCATAGTGGTTCAAAACGTTTTCATTCATAAACACCGTGAGAGATTTTTCACAACAATGGTTTTCATGGCAACATAGGTTAGTCATGGAGTTATAAGGTGACTAAGGTTAGTAATAACTGTCCTATGATCCGCCAGAGCCGAGGATCTACCCAATGACACTACCATTAGTTAGTGTTAGAAGTCCTTAGGAATGATTATAAAAGGAGAAATGAGAATCGAGAAAGAAGGAGTTGAAGAATCAAAAGAAATGTAAAGTAAAGGGTGAAAGAAATAGCCCTTCGATTATTCAACTTAGGCGCATAATCGGGTTCAATTCATATGCTACCGTTGTCACTAGATGACACCGGTATTGAAGATTAAAAGTCGTCATGGACCCAAAGGACGCATGCACTAAACCTTCTTAGCCACTCAAGTTTCTCTCAATGTAAGTTTTTTTCATTATCACAGGGAACCCTACATAATCTACCGGCTCTCTCTTAGAGATTGCTGATATTGAAGAAGGAGACCCTCTCCCTAGTCTCCTCTCAGGAAAACCAAAATGCACAATTGAGTCTAGAGACACGAGATTCATCAAAAGATCTCTTAGGAACACTTGACATTTCATCACTTGTTGATCACCAAATAATATCATCAGTGATTCATATCGTGTCCTACACACAATCCTTGGGGTAAAATGTAGAAAGAAGTAGGTAAAACCAGTGAAAGAAGGATGGACAAGGACCTACCATGCCAGAGGGGAGAAGCAGTGAAGGATGGTACAATTGGAGATGGAGCAAACAAGTTTGGTGTCAAGTTGGACAACAAAGATGAAGATGGAAGTGATAGCAGCCAAGACAGCAATGACTTTAAAGTCATTGCCTGAAGAAAAGCAAGGAAGGAATCAACACAGACGAACTTGTACTTAAAAAATTAAGGGGGAGAATGTTAGCCCTTGTTAATTGTGTTAAGTCAAGTATTATATTAGTATAATTATTAGTCAAGTACTTATGTTTAAGACATATTTATGTATTGTGTTATGGGTCAAATTCTAGGCCTGCACATGGGTCATTTGCAGCCCATGTAATGGCAGTTATTTGACGCTTATTTCAAGAGACACAATGTTTGGGAGGAAAATAACTATCATTGGTGTCGATTAGGAACATATATATATATATATATATATATATATGTTTTCAGATCATAAAACATAACAACTTTTATCATTTTCTTAATGCATTACCTGCTCATAGTATTCTACATTTTATACCCATTACTGTTCCATAACACTTTTACCATCTACAAGGTTATTACCAGAAGTATGAAACACTTATTGAAACCAAAGTTTATTGGCCATAAGCCTATACACAGAGGCTAGGTCAGAATGGGGACCTACAAAAACTTCTTTCTCCACAAAAATTTCTTTCAACCTGTTTGACCCATTAGATTCATTTGATGTGTTCCTCATTTAGCTAAACTTGCTTCGAGCCATTTGATGAAAAAGCCCACCACGTTTATAAGTAAGTTCGTCAAAGTGGCCACCTATTATTGTGATGGTCCTATAGAAATAGAGATGACCTTACATTTGATCATAGTCATTAGTTGGAAGACTGGATCACCCAAAGTCATTCGGTCCTCTTGCAGGATTGATCTTCCCCTGAAAGGGTATATTGTGTATAAAATTATTCGATATATCAATTTAACAAAACCTGGTACGGTCATTCAAACGACATGCAAATCCTACAAAAGATCAGTTAAACAGTCTGATATCTTACAAAACAAAGAGAAAAATGTAGAGCACACCGGGCTCTTTCCAACAAACATAATGGGTTCATGATTTGGCCCAATAGCAAGAGAAAATACACACAGAGCATAGACAGATTTATCCTCATAAGCCATCAACATATTGTTTAAACCTACAAACTCAATTGAAGTGGTTGATTAGCATTAATTTTTGATAGTTTAACATCAAGGTAAACACGGCATAAAGATTATTCTATGTACCTTCATGACCAAGCTTCTGAAGGAACAACTTGAGAAAGTAAACAAAAAAGGTAAAGTAACTCCCAATACCGTCTTTCACGGGTTATGGGTCCCAATACCGTCTTCCACGGTGTATGGGGGAGGTTGAGACATAGACAGCCTTACCCCTACCTACTATAGAGAGGCTGCTTCTGGTTCTACCAAAGGTAGAAAAGGACCTCCGTCCTTGCAAAGGGTGGGGATCGAACTCTTGTCTGTGTCCAAAGGCAAGGGTGTTAACCACTTGAGAAGAAAGTAAAATCAATAAAGCCAGAAAAGACCAAATTTCAACCGTATCAAAGAGATTCGTTTTTAGTTTATTCATAACTATTTAGTATTTACAACAAAAAATGTCAAAACAATCAAGTTTTATGTACTGAAGTAGAGTAAGATGATTGTCGAAAATTGGTTAAAAGAAGAAAAAAAAAACACTAGCCGTCCATTCACTGACAATATGTGATGGAAACTTTCTCTAATTTAGGAAACCATTTTGACCAATAGCTAGCCGAAACTTAGAGAACTTCTTTACTAGAAAAGCGTCTACAACACTAATCCTATCAATCTATCATTACTGAAAGATAAAAACACATAATGCTTCCATTAGATTAACCATGATGCAAACAATGTGACATCCGAACTCACAATCTCACAGTCCCAATAATCAGTTTGCGGTGTTCAGCTATCAGATTCGAAAGAACATTCAGGGTAATATTATCAGATTATTTGAAATATATATGTGGTTGTTGTAACAGAACGTACTGATGTATTAGGTAAATTTTATAATGAGTAACTTTAGTGACTCCATTTTTGCCAAATATGTCTAGTCTATAAGAAGATTAATGTGACCAATGGTTTTATTATAAAAAGCCCATTTTGACAAAAAGCCATAAAACATCACCTTCAAGTGAAATAAGAGTGCTAGGTATCATAACAAGGGTTCCCTTCATCGTCGCGCCACCTCAGCGCCACATCAGCATCCCATTTTCCCACAACTAACCACAACAAACCCCCTCCTCACTCATAACAAACCTCAACCTCTTCATTTGGGATTCACCATTATCACTTTATTTTTTAATTTAATTTTAAATAAACTAAATTTATTTCATTAATAATTAAAATACATTAAAATTTTTATAAAAATATAAATAACATTTTTATAAAAAAATATTAAAACATGAGCACTTTTATAAACCTTGACCAAATACCCATTTGGCAGCCCAAGTCCAATGCAACATTTGCAGCCCAAAAAAAAAAAAAAAAAAAAAAAAAAAATAAAAAGGTTGTCTTCTTCCATAACTCACACACACAAACACACGCTGCACACACACACTTACACACACTTGAAAATCAAAAGAGGAAAAAAGAAGAAAAAATAAACCGTGTCCCACTTTTGTCAGTAGATTCAGCTCGTCGTCCTCACGATTTGGTATCCGACGGCGAGCCACGACAAGGGGGGCCGGTGTGGCGACGAGCGACGGCGAGAGCTCCACGGTGGCGGCGAAAGGGACGGCGAGCTCCACACCGTCCGCTCTAAGAAAGTGCAGCTAGGGAAACTTAGGGTGTGTTTGGTAGAGCCCAATCGGAATGGAGGAATGAATTTCATACCAATTAAAAGTGTCTGGTTAGTGGGCCCAAGAATGAAATGAGTCAATCATAGTGATAGACTTATTAATCATTAATTTAGGGGTCGTTTGGTATGTTGTTAGGAATCACAATGAGTATCGGATTTGGTATGTGGTACAATGACAATGGATATAAAAAAGTGTATCATTACGAGTGTTTATGTTTGGTTGATGAAATATGGAATGGAAAAGTGTATAAAAATTTGAATTTTGTAGTTTAAAAAAAGAGGGGCCCGCGGGAATAAATTTCATAGACACCAAATTATTGTGTAATGAATTTATGACTATGATATACCTATTTCATTACTGGACCCACAAAACAAACACCTTTAACCACTTTCATAGTCATAGTCTCATTGGCATAGTGGGATAACAAACGCACCCTTAGTATTTATGAAATCCATTCCATGAGCCCCTCTCTTTTCTACTAGAAAATTCAAATATCTATACACTTTTTCATACCATATTTTGTTATCCAAACATAAACAATGGGAATAATAAACTCAATTATATCCATTGTCATTCTATCCCATACCAAATTTGATACCAATTTTGATTCCTAGCAACAAACCAAACGGACTCTTACTTTTTATCTTTTTAAAGACCATTTTACAGTTTACTTTTTAGTATTATAGATTTACTTACGGTTGACTACTTGAAAGTTATTATTATAAAAGTTTGTGAAAGTTTATGTTAAATAGTTGGAGGGAGAAGAAATTCGTGAGGGGTGTGGTGGTATGTTGGTAATTAGAGTGTTACTTTCATGGAAGGTCTATGATTCAATTCTCAGCAAACATCATGCTTTTTTTAATTAACTCTGTAAGTTTTTAATCTTTTCACTTTCATATTATATTATATTAGTTTTCTTTTCTAAAAGAGTGAGATTTTAACAATTTGAGCCGTATAGTAAGGCATCAAAATGTACCTTCTTAATAATTGGGGCCTCAAAATTTACTTTAAAAAGAAAAATTGTTTTAACGATATATGATTTTAAGTTTTATTTGTTAAATGGAAGATGGATTTTTAAATACTACAAGATATGTTATATATTTGATAGTCATATTAAGTTATCACATAAGTATTTTGCACACGACCTTCAGATTCTCAGCTATGACACTCTTTATAACAACGGTTCAAAGAGCGGACCATAAACTAAAAGTAAAAGCAAAACTCCTAACAAATCAAAATACGAAACTAAAACACAAAAAGCTACATAAAGAGATGGAAATGGTCTCAAAACCCAATAGTTCCTAAGAGATCAAACTAGTTTGTTATTAAAACAAAATTAACAAATTCATAAATATATATGAGTGTTATACTAACTTTTTCATCAGCGTAACAAAGAAGTATTCAATCAAACTTTGATGTGTTCAATAGAATCTAACGGCATCACAACATGCTAGCAAATTTAATCTTTGATATATTTGCTAGAATATTCTTAACTTATAAACGCGTGAAAAACAAACCAGAAACATAAATGAAGATTTTGTGAGTAAAAAGGGTGTTTTTTACTCGGCACCATCCAAGCGTTTACCTCATATTTACTGTGTGATTTATTTCTGAGAATGCTTTATCCAAACAAATAATATAAACTACGTTACATAACTAAAAGTCTAAAATATTTATAGGATAGATTTTTAAGTTGTAAAGACAATCATATGATACGAAACATCTAGTAGTAGTAGTATGTCTAAATATGGGGTTATAAACTCGAGTACTACGATATCAAGTTTACGATAAGATAATGAGTATGATAACCAATTATAGTAGCAGAGGGGTCTTAAAAAGGTGTGCAATAGGTACATTTCATTCTAAAGCTAAGTTAATTTCGTTTTTGTGACTGAAATAGAATTGATTGATTAATATAACTTTTAAAAAGAACTACGAAAAGAATTAATACACAACCCAATTTACAAGAATGAACCAAATTCAAGCTTTTTACAAAACAAACTAGGGCGCACCAGGCAAGCCATGTGCGCCGCGCGGCAATCTTGTGGTTCAATGGTTATGTGACACCATTTCATCCACTGTATATTTCTTTTCAAAGAAAATTTTGATGCCCCAATTATTAATAAGGATAATTCCATATTTACCCAATCTAAACATGAAAATGTCATATATTTACCCAAAATGCAAGTTTTGAATGCATGATTTACAATGCAGTTAAAGCATGTTTTGGGTAAATATAACATTATCATGTTTAAGTTGGGTAAATATGGAATTGCCCTCATTAATAAGGTGCATATTTATGTCTTACTATATGATTCGTATTGTTAACATCTCACTCTTATCAGGGGCGGAGGCAATGGGGGGACTAGTGGGTGCTAGGCCTCCCCCAACTAGCCCAATAAGTTCAATATAATATAGCCCAAAAGCCCAAATTTTCAAGAATTTGAACAATTGGCGTCTACCATAATACCGATTCAATATTGAATTTCTTGAATAAAAAAAATGTAATTGCTGAAACTCAAGAGTCAAAGAAAGAAGAGGAGTGTAACAAGTGAATAAACCAATGAAAATAATTGTTTTTTCTGATAAGGTATTGAATGATTTATTGATTTGTTCTTTCATTAATGATATAATCAATTATTCACTTATTTGAATCTTTGTGTCTTCAATTCATTGAATTAAATTGTTATTTAATCGATAGTTTTTGTTCACGACTTCATTCACTTGATAACTATTAAAGTATCAATTACTTGTAGCCTTGTATATTATCATTTTTTCACTTGTTGTATGCCTGAGTACGTATTTGACTTTAAGAATTATTAACGATCATATTAAGTATTAACTCATAAGATAACTAAAACAAAGCAAACTATTTGCAAGTTAGTTCATGAGACAAAGGATTTGAAGATCGATGATGATATGACGTTGGAAAACTAGTTCAACTACAGACTTTATTAAGTTACATGTTCCCCTTAATTTTCTAGGTATTGTTACATGCATAGCCTTCACAGATGACACTTCTTTGGCAATAAAGAATCATAAATTAACTACCGAACAGGTACCGTATTTTTTATTAGTATTAAGGAGGCCAAATAGTAATAGCTAAGTTGCTAACAGTCATTGAAAGTCTTATAAAGATTGATTAGGGCTTTCTTATGGGTATTGATACTCACACCACAACTTTTTATACTTTCACCACAATATGTGCATTACAGTGTTGTACAGTGTGCTATACAGCTTGTACAAAATGGTGTAACTATCAAATAAAATGGTGTGAGTATCAACACCCCTTTCTTATAGTGTAAAACACATGTGTCTTTAATTTAATATAGATTTGACTCTTCCTTTTCTTTTTCAGATTTTCATGCTTTGATATTGGTTATAATTATATCGTTATCATTCTAAAATTTTATATCGGCCCCCTTTAACTTGAAATCCTGGCTCCGCCCCTGACTCTTATAGAGAAGAAAACTAATATGATATTTTCTGAAAGTGAAAATATAAAAAATTACAAAGTTCATTAATAAAAGCGTGATGTAAGAGTTGTGGAGAATTGAACTATATACCTTCCATGAAAGTCACGCTCAATTACCAGCATACCACCACACCACTCACGAAATTCTTCTCCCTCCAACTATTTAACATAAACTTTCACAAACAGACAAACATTTGTAATAATAATTTTCAAGTAGTCAACCGTAAGTAAATCTATAATACTAAAAAGTCAATTGTAAAATGGTCTTTAAAAGGATAACAATGGATGAAAGGAAAAAAGATATGATGATAGTAGGTGAATTTATATGGTGTTAGTAGGAATGTAAAAGAAATATAGTCTTTAAAAAGATAACAATGGATGAAAGTAAAAAGAGATGATGATAGTATGTGAGTTGTTATGTGGAGAATATTAAAAAGATATACTTATCTTATATTTTCATTCAATAAAAAAAACTGCAAAAGTTTAGTTGCATTTATGGTTGGTGGCCTTTTTTGTCATAAGTCAGAGTAACAAAAGCAAAAAGAGAGTACACATTGCAACATTTCATCGGGTTAACATGGGAAGCGGGCAATGTATTCATTGCGTGGTTGTTTCTGTAACGGGGGATGATACTCACTACATCTTTTGATACATGCACTAGAAATTTTTTTATGCATTACAGTATAAACTGTAATGCACAAATTGTGGTGCATGCATCAAAAGATGTGGTGTAGGATCCCTTTGGTAATACACAGATAAAAAGTTTATTTTTGTAAAGTACGAGGTTCTGAGCCCGGGTGTTGCTGCGGGTGGTTTTGTTAAACATGCAGGAAGTATCTTGTCAAAGATAGCAATTTAAAGATAAAAAAGAGAAAGTTTGTAAGGCGCATGAAGGTAGAAAGTTGTAAACAACCTTGGTGATTATTGTGGCAAACACATGTTTAAATACAACTTTGCAGCACAACAGATGAAACAACATTTGGATAAAGTGCAACCGGGATGGCATGCATAACAGCACATGCAATTCGTAGTGGCAATACAATCCACAATTTTTTACAGTTTTATTTAAAGGCAAGTAAGGCATTGAGAAATTACGAAGAGAAATTATATCTAAGTTAGACTTGATTTGTTGCTTCTTGTTTCTTTTGAGGCACTCTGGTCTGCAGTTTTTTCCATGGCATCATCCTTTCTCGAGCAACCTTTTTTGGAGGTCTGACCTTTCTAATATCTGCTTTTTTAGATCCTAAACCACAATAACCAGGTGGAAAGTAGGTGCTCCATTCCATTGAAATGGCGCGAGCAGCATGAGCTTGATTCAAGCGAAATGCCCATGGTACCTGCACATTTAAAAAATAAGTAATGTTTTGTTTATTTGATACCAAGACTGAGATGAAAAAGAGAAACCTTTCTTGTTGCCTAGATCCATCTTGTGGTTTCTTTTGAGCTATTGTTTGGTAAATCAATGTTTGATGTACTTGTTTTTATAGGTGGAATTTGAAATGATCATGTTGTTTATAAATGGAATATGTGCAGGCAATGTGCATGATTAAAAAAAACCACTTGATTAAAGCCGTCAATGCCTACACATGTATATACTGTTGATATCATTAAAGTGGAGGCTATGCATGCTTTATCTGAGAATTCTGTTTCAGCAGCCATTAACATTGAAATATGCACAGGTGTGCAGTACATGGTTGAAGAAAAAACAGTGAATCCAAGCTTTATACCTCTTAAAAAAACAGTCACGACACATGAATGATGGTTGCAGAAATGATCATGTCATTTCAGTCTCGTAACTATTATGATTACCTGAATCGCAGCCTCGCCAATGTTGAGCTTCCGTAGATGATGCTTGGCTGCTGTGTGAAATTTGCATGGAAACGGATACGAATCTGAAAACAAATTTAGAAATGCAAATCAGATTGTCCACCAATAGCAAAGACAACGTGCTTATAACAGAGTCATGCACCAAAATTCTTTTAAGGCAGGCTAGCTTTTGGTACACGGTTATGCCAATAATATTAAGTTATTAGAATAACAGCGAGGCATTACAATAATTTCAGCACTGAGTAGTAAATTGTAGACTAAATTGTAAAGGCAACATGTTCATAATACATGGTGTATCATTGTCATATGACTGGATATCATTGCCATAGAGCAAAGCTAACATTTCAGCATTGCATGGTAAAGTGCAGCCAGCACTTATCAAAGTATTTATGTAAATCAATAATTAAGTATATTAAAATCTGGTGTAGGTCAGTCACAGCCATATACCAAGAAATAGTGTAAAAATGTTTTTATCGATTATCGCTAATAGTGTCTACAAATTATAGGTAAACGGCGCTTAGCACAGCAACCAAATGTAAATGTAAGATCTTCTAGTATCCTTACGTCCTCTTTTTTGCAACCTGGCCTGTAATAAGTAACTGGGAAGAAGCGTTTCTGTCGAGTAGTAAGGCGACTGGTTGCTGAGGTTGATTGGCTTCTTCAAATGCCAATGATTTCTGCATACGAAATGAAAAAAGAAAAAATTGTATATAGCATGTGCTGTTTGCATATAAACATAGAAATGAAAGCAATAAACATTTTCTTTGTCTTGAATTCATGTTGCAGCTGCTTTAGGTTATTGTTTTGTCACCGCTTAGTGGAAAAGTTATCCACTAATGAGATTTTAGATCAGTTGTTGGTTTATCAAAGGAATCTGTGCAGATAAAGTGATTAAAGTAAAATAACACAGTCGCACTTTTGCCTACAAAAAAAAAGTTAGATTAGTGGTTAGTTTATGAACTATTGAAAGGTCCTTTTGGTCACCCTAGCTTCCATGTCGGCTTGTTCGGGCATCCGCCATTGAATAATAAGTAATGAGACACTGTACCATTTAAGTTACACTACCTTATTGCAACAGTTTTGTTCTTGTCTATATAAGGGTTTTTTTTCCTGGCTTGACAGACTTTCCTTCCTGCCTTGTGATTTTTTTCCAGTCAACAAAACGGCTTCTACCCCAAACATTGACCAGCTGAAAGTAGCGTGCGGTTCTTATGAGTTGCATAATGCATTTAAGTTCCTGTTTCTACAGGAGCAGGGTGAGAATGAGGAATTCATCATGCTGATTGGAGACAAATGTGATGATGTTCGGCGCCGGCTGCAGAGAAGGACTGAATTGCTGGAAGAGGGTCGCTGGTTGAATCCTTTAGATGATGTTGCAAATGATGGTGTTGAATGCTTAGAGGAGGCGCAGGACAGGGACTATCAGATCCTTGGTGCACTGATTTAGGTCCTTGATTTGGCTAGGCAAGCACGTATTGAGAAAACCCGTCATGTGTTTACAATGGAGTTTCATGATTAGGGTAGCATCTTTTGTGTGTGTGTGTGTGTATGATGGATTGTTTTATGGTCTTTATGTTTGATGCTATGGTGGCATGTGTTAGATTGACAGGGGCTGTTAATCTATGTTTGCATGCGTGTAACTTATGTTAAGTATGAATAAAAGCTACGTGTGTTTGTGGTTTAATAATTGTGTTGATATATGCGTTGCTATGTAATGCAGAAAAGCAATAATATGGTCCGGTGACTTGTGTTGTATTTGGACAATGTGTGGAGGCAAATGGCGGGTTCCTTTTATGGCCTACTGAATATTTTGCAAGCACAAATCATTTACGTTTTTTATATCTGCAACACTTACATGCACTGTGAACGATATATGCAGAACAATAGTAACAATAAGTTAAGGATAAAAATTACCACAAAAGATGGTCGGCATGTGAGTTGTCTTGGTCGATGACTATTCGTTGCCATTTATAGTATGACGGAGAGTTCCTTTCTGAATTTTTAAAAAATGAACAACGTAGTTAGAAAAAATAAAAATAAAAACGCGCAAAAAAAACTAACATTGGCTGATAAAAGAATCGCACGCTTATAAACAGCTAAGAATTTTTGGTTCTGCGAATTATAGGATAATGGTGATCCAATACATATTTTTTGCAAACGAAAAATTTCTTTCTGCTCTCACTTCCTTCTTGCACTTAAAAAGAGAGGATAAACTGCTATTTATACGACACAATGCATATTCATGTGTGAAAGGTGTGATGTAACGGCACATATCAACCATCCAAGTTTAGACTATTTGCCCACCTGCAATGTAGGTTTGTTAATTGAATGGCATGCCAGATCTAGGATGATCTATAAATTTGACAAATGATACTATGTTTGACATGCCGTTCAATCAACAAAGCTGGATTGCAAGCAAACAAATAATCTGAACTTGTTTAAGCATTCTGCATTTTATTTTTATTTTAATTTTTTTCCACTCCTTTCTCCAGTGTGGCATTTTATATCTAGAAATATACATTTTTTTTTAATTTGTTTTTTTGGTTCTAAGAATTATTTATATTTTATTTTTTATAATCTGAAATCTCTTTGTTTTTGGCAGTTCATATTTGAAAAAATGGTAGGTATGCCAAAAAATGTTTATAGGGAATCAAAAGTCATAATCACTTTCCACTGCATTTGTAACCTCTATAGTGGCAGTCAAACCCAAACTCTAGTTTGGCATGTGCTATGACACCATATCAATAATAACCTAGCCTTAATTTGTTCTTTAAAAGACATAAATAGCATCCTAACAACACACATAGAAGAAAACCTGACCCAAGCCTCAAATAAAAAAACAGGTAAAGGAAAAAAAAAATATGAACACACCTATGCCTTTTTGCGAAGAGCTTGCCGCCGCCACTGGGTCTAGTCTTGTGAAGGATATGATGGTTGTTCGATTCGGAAGAGAAGTGAGTAAGGCCATGGTGGATGAAGCAGAACTGTTGAAAAAGGTCCAGGACATCAGGGCTCGTGTAGCAGACCGCGAGTATGCGATTGGAGAGTTGGAAGCACTGTATCCGTTTGATTCTTTTGTGCAAAGCATCTCACACCTAAAATAATTGCAGGCTGAAGATTTACGCGAAGCTACAGAGTTACTGGACAATATGAAAAAGAAGCAAAAGCGAGCACAGGAGCTCGCGTCATTTACTGAGAAGTTGAAGGGGATGGTCTACTGACACCGTGTATTTCAGTGTTTCTGAAGTGTTTTTTGTGTCTATGTGATGGTGTCAATAGGTAGGATCGTTGTTGTGTCTTCATCAAGGGTGGCCAATGTTTATGTTCTCTGCGTTCGAACAACCTATAATTTTTTTTCTCTGTACGTTTTAAAAGCCAATTCGCGAAACTTTCATGTGACTATATTAATCTTGTTTCACCGTACTTGTGTTTGCTATCTGTTTACAGCAGGGTTGGTCCATGAGCGGTTCGGCATGCTTGCAATGCAGTGTGCAACCTGTTATAATAAGGTTATTGTTAGTGCATGATCAACTAAGGCAAATATTAAAAGTTTAAAACTATTCCGCTTGAAGCATGACTTAAATATAAAGGCGCATTTAATGCAAGCCAAAATACCAAATATAATATATACTATAGTCATATTTTATTGAATGATTATTCGGATAAACTCACCACTACCTATGGCCATTCTTTTCCAAATTCCATATTGACACCGTATCATGCACGCTCACGATGGGCTAGTTTAAAAAACAAACCACACTAACGCACCTTCCAATGGTGGATGCCGGCTTCGCAAACCGACGGTGGACACTTGTGTAGGTGATTGATCCGTCAAACCGCCAAGTTTTTTCACTCAATGCCACTTGTGAATGGCCGATCGTAAGAAACTTAAAACAATTTTAAGCACAAATGCAATGAAGATCGGGAGAATACAGTGGATTCCTGGTCGTTAAGTCCCAACGAAATGTCAGCGAGAATAGTCAAATGTTTAGTGATCGAGAGGATTTGAATGGGAAAGGATTGTGATTTATTATAACTAAGGAAAAAGTACATAAACTACAGGGGCTTAAATGCAAATTAAAGGAAATTAAAAAGATAAAAAATATTAAATAAACGCTATCACTATTTGCAAAATGATGTTTTTGATTTTATGTTTTATAAAACTAAAAAAAAAAAAACTACGTAACGTACAAATGAAAACGTGAAACTTACACAATATAAATCCTAAAAATATGAAAATGACATTTTTACAAACCTAATGATAAAAGAAAATTTATAGAAAAAGAAAATTATTTTTATAACTAATTATCTAATTATTATTAATTAAAAACTATTTTTAACTATTAAATAATAACCTAAAATACAAGAAAATATGAAATAAAGCTAGAAAAATAAAATTATGACTTGAAAAAATATAAAATAACAAAATAGAATTTTCAAAACTATTTTTGTATTTTTCTGATTATTTTTGTATTTTCTATGAATTAAAACTATTAAAAATTAATTAAATTACTTAAAATACAAATTTAACTAAGAAAAATCTAGAAAAATATTTTTTGTCTTTTATATTTATCTTAACTTAAGAAAATGAAAAATTATTTTTTTGAAACTTTTCTTAATTTTTTGTATTAAATGCTAATTAAAATGCTTAAAACCAATTAAAATCAAGAAAAATACTAAACCGACCTAGAAAATCTGAAAATTCAAGATAAGCTTAAAATAATATTTAGAATCTAAGAAAATATAAAAACAGGGGTTGTGTGGAGGAAAATGAAATCGATTTGGAATGTGCTTAAAATAAGCACTTAGGATAAGCTAGAAACTACAACAAGCTACCAACTGCTTACGTGTTGTAACTAGCTAAAAGTATCAAAATGCAACAGGAAACAACTGGCTTGGACCTCTGAATTGCCAACTGCAAAGATTTGATGAAATTGAAACCAAGCACAAAAACAGATTCTGAGGCCAACTTAGGACTAGAAAATAAGCACAGAGATAAGCTGGAAATTGGAAAACATAAATGGAAGCCTAAACTAGACCTGGGTGGCTATCTATAAGCCTAAGCTGAGACCTAGATAAGCTCAAATGAGCACTGTGCAAGGGCTGCACAAACTGAGAAAAACTCAGCTTTGACTGAGTTTATGAACAGGGCACTTAAGCCCTGTTTGACAAGCTCATTTGGAGCTTTTGAAACATTTCTAAAAATCAACTAAAATCCTAATAAGAAACTAGACCTACTGAACTTCTAAAACCCAGAGTTTCATTTGATTTGGTTCAGAAATGAGCCCAAGAAAAATCCTTCTAGTTGGGCCAAAACTGATTTTTGCAAGTATTTGACTTTTTGACAAAATATGAAAAGGTTGACTTATATGAGTTTTGCAACTGATTTTAATGACTGAAATAGATGTAATATGATAAAATGAAACTAAAGCAAGCAAGTTCTATGTATTTTAAACACAAATCAAGAACTTGAATTTGCAAAATCACAACAGACAAGACTTAAGATAGAATCAAAAGTGATTTTGACTTTTAGAGTCATAGAGTGCAAAGCATTGACAGTTTTGACTCTAATTATCCTATATGTATCTAAAACAACTGAGCTAATCCACTGCACAATCCTCTAGCTCAGATTATGCAGCATACCCAAACACTATTTTATTGAATGATTTGCACAGTTTAACTACCAAACACTGAACCAGCTATTACAGATACTTAAACTGAACTCAATTATACTAAGTACAACTAGATAAACAGATTTGAACTATTCTTAACCACAGATACCACTTATGCAGTTACTCATGAAAATGGACTTACAATTGATCCTAGCCACAGTGGCTTGCCAGAGTACACAGGACCCATTTATCTATTCTAAGCCATAAAACAACTTGATAACAACCCAAATCCATGCTCTGCATCACCATTGTCCATTTCCAAAACTATCTTGCTTGTACAATTGACTTTTATTGACCATGTACCCAAGTTACTTGAAACTTATCTGCAAGCTTACCAAAAGCTTATAAAGAGCTTAAACAACTTATTTGAGCTTAAACATAAGCTACTAAAAGCTTGGGCATAGGATTTTGAAACTGAGATTGCAACAGTTAACTTGAAAACATGAACTTATACAAAACCTTGATATTGTTGCTTAAAAGTGAATTAGAATGATAAATTAACTTGAGTTTAATACATTAAAGCTTAGAATTACATTTTAGAACACTTAATTAAGATAACTAAAAAAAACGACATATAAAGAAAAATAAAAACTAACTACTGCCCAATCCTTTGCTTCTCTTCCTTCTTTTATGCATTAGAAATCCTCCACGTGTCCTTTTGAGAGCATCCCACCTCTTAATTTGACCAATGGGTGAGTTTTGAGAGTTTTGGCCATTTTATGTGTTTTGGCGGGAAAATCAGTTTGACTTGTAGGGCTCTGAAACTAGCACTAGGGGGGATGGATTTGTAGGGGTGATGATGAGGGGTGAGAGGTGTTGGGATAAGGTCTGGGTGATGGGAAAGGGGAGTTGCAGGGATTTGCAGGTAAGTTGGAGAGGGAAGCAGGAGGTGGAGGGAAAAGGTTATTTGTTTGACTTGGTTTGACCAAAGGTCCAAAATAGGTTTGTGACAGGGGGTCAAAAAGGAATAAGGCAGGGGTCAATTGGCAATTGGCAGGGGTCAATTGGTATTTTGACAAGGCATGGATTGTAAAATGACAAGGACTTGTTTGAAATTCTGCCAAACTAGAAGGACCAATCCTGTAATTTTCCAAAGTTGTTACAAGGGACCAATATTGACAAGTTCCAATAGTACAAGGACCGCTTTTGACATTTTCAATTTTCCGTGGACCAAACTTGACATTTTATGAAAGTTTAGGACCATTTCGCCATTTAACAAAGATTTATTCAAGGACCATTTTGACAATTTAGAATATTTCGTGGACCTTGAATAACATTTTTCTTTATTTTGTTTTACAGTGGACTGCTTTTGACAACTTTGAAACTTGGGGACTAAACCGCCAATTATGCAAAATTTATATGTTTTTCACCGATTTTGATATTTTGCATTTAAAACATATAAAACACTTATTTGTGGTATTTTTATCATTTTGATGCATTTCTGAGTGTTTTCAGATGTTTTTGCAGTTTAAATGGTACAAAAATGATGAGTATTTAGACACTCATCAGTGATCATGACAGAGGTGTGCATTCATTCTGTATCTTGTATGTAACAGTTAAGATGGTCTTTCACATCTGAGTTACCATGTTCATAAGCAAGGACGACTGTATCGAAGAAAAAAAAGGGAAAAAAATTATTAAAACATGTAAAAAAAGACGACTGCTTTAAAAATCACTGGAAATCTAGATGGGAAGAATTACCCATCAGCACACAGAATCCATTGCTGTAACCATCCTTGCCTAAATGTATGCGGCTCCCTGTAATTTGCACATACCAGTTGGGAACAACAACCAAAAGAAAACGTGCGATATTAGCATTTGGATGTCTACATGGCTAACATCACAACAGGTATAAGCACATCAAGAATGCAGGAAAAAGGATAAAATAAAAAAAGAGGACTAACCTTCGCGACTAACCACATATGCAATGCAGGGTAGCCGATCTCCCACACATCTATTTTGCGGCACACTTGTTTTTCTGCGTTGGCATGAAAAAAAAACAAAAGGCCAGTCAAATCAAAATAGATTAATTTGAAAAGAGAAGAACAAAAGCAACTTTCCATCGTTGCATAACCTATCGTCTGATCAATAATGGCTCTTCCACCAGATGCATGTGCGAAAGACCAGAAAACCTGCAACAATACACGTATGGCTGTTTGAAGAGGTGCAACAGTAATAAGAAAACCAAAAAAATAATACGTACAATGATACATTGGGAAACATTGCAATGGCTGCAGTGAAGTGCAAGGACATACCTCAATTGCGAAAAAATGAATGGTAACTTTTGAATGGCAGGATGAAATACTCTATAGCTTAGTATCTTATACATTTGTTGGGATGTCTTAGCAACAGTGCAAAATCTATAGTGCTCCCACCTGTGGCTTTTGGCACGCTTTTAATATCTATAGAGCCTCAGACCCGCGAATCTGGTTGCGGCACCAAAGACTCAGTATGGCTGCAACCACAATTTTGGATTAGGGTGCCTTGCCAAAACATGAGAGTCTATGAAGCATGCTTACCAGATACATAAATGCGGGGAACTATCATCATCGGCATTCTAAGATGGGACGTTTATTATGCCCTTTAATATCTATAGAGCCTCAGACCTGCGAATCAGGTAGCGGCACCAAAGACTGAGTATGGCTGCAACCACAATTTGGATTAGGGTGCCTTGCCAAAACATGAGAGTCTTTGAAGCCTGCTTACCCAATGCATAAATGCAGGAAACCATCATCATTGGCATTCTAACTTCACAATACATGCATAACCGTCGTGATATGAAGGACACCCAATTGCAACTGCCTTTAACATTAAATCACAAATCAAAGTAATAACCTCACTTGTTGGCCCCAGCATGTAACCATGGTCAACATTCGAGCACCCATAAGCAACATCTACGCACTCTAATACTTAAAATTCGAATGCACCAGGTTGTTGAAGGCGCCAATGGTGATAGTCATAAGATTGCAAAGATAGGTGATGCAAGCCCATTCTATTAACCCACCCGTCCCATTCATTCCTACTCATATTGCTCTTTTTCATCTTAGAAGTTATCATCAGCAGATTTTTCATATTACAGCATACTCATCAATGTGACAACATAATTCATAAGCCATGTAGACGCTCAGAATTGCAAAGATCGCATCGGCATCAGAAGCCTGTAGTGGCTGCAACCGCAATGTGGATGCGAGGGCCTTGCCAGCAGACAGTGGCTGCTAAAGCACGGTAGCGAAGCAGGCCAATGTAGAAACCCATCATCATTGCGTCGTTAACCTTTTGGTGCATATTCAAGCAAAGAGGATATACCCGCCATGGCTGCAACAGCTAGCTGTTACCCTGCCAAGATACGGGCCATCTCACGTTTACCGAATAAACCCCAATTAATCCATGTGAGCGTTACCTGTTCCTGTAATGTGCCAAAATGAAACGAAACTTTTAGCAAACCATATTCAACCAACCCCAACATAAAAGAGCAACCGACAGCAACAAAAGCACGAAACCTACTTTGTATTACAGCTATACCTTTTAGATCCACCCAGGTATATCTCCAGAAAATTAGGCAACAATATAATGATCCAAACATAGGTGGAGCCATGCAGTAAAATAATGGCCATAGCTACACCAGTTGCAGCCTCAAACAGGAAGAAAAGCAAAAGCGGCATGCTGCAACTATGGCTATAAGCATCTAGTTACGCTGCCAAGACATGCCGACCGAACATTTGTTGGGTTCACTTTTTCAGCCTCCCACGACGATTTCGCGGGAAGTCATTGATTGAGTTTTCAACAAGGTTTTATATTTTTGTATTTTAGTTTTTAATAATTATTTATCAAGATAGAGAAGATGATATAGTTTAAGAAGATGATGATACGAGTACCGAGATAAGGATATCGAGCAGCCTCGTTGAAGAAGATAGAAATCGTCATCTCTTAAACATCCACCACCAAAGCTTCCGAGGCTCTTGCATTGAAGAAAGAAGTTGAACCATCTGAAAGAGAGACTTTGGCAGCTTCCCCCCAAACCGAAAATCCTTTGTTTGAGCAGATTCAAAGCTTTCTTTCAAGCTTCCCTTAGCCAGGTGCACAAAGAAGCACACTATTATCATCGATCCTGTTGCTCCTTTTAAGAACGATAATCGAGATTCTCCATTCGGGTTTATATCATCCACAAGAAGAACAGCAACGTATCATCCCACACATAAATAATCTTCTCAAATTTCATAACCACTGAAGTCTGAAGCAATCCATTCCAAAAGGTGTCAAGAGACCACTTCCCTCGAGTAGTTGAATTGATGCAGTCAGTCTCTTAGACTAGAGCTCACGAACCCAAATACACATACCCGAAGACAAAGAAACTTATACCATTGAAGTAGCCGATTAAGTCCAATAGCCAAAGAATAACCCCGATGTATAATTTTCTCTCACCAAGAAAGTGTATGAAGCTCAAGAACCCGGCACCGAATGCCCAAAGAGA
Source organism: Chrysanthemum lavandulifolium (assembly GCA_022545495.1). NCBI lineage: Eukaryota > Viridiplantae > Streptophyta > Magnoliopsida > Asterales > Asteraceae > Chrysanthemum > Chrysanthemum lavandulifolium. The sequence continues at coordinate 6,798,809 of CM040240.1, read as the reverse complement.
GAATAACCGATAACATCAAGAAGCATGCCGAATCACCGATTATCTCTGCGGAGGACTATCTCATGATTTCAACTCGAATAAGTGATTATATCTCGAATCACCGATTACACTCAAGTGAAACAAATTGAGTTCCCAATGTACACAATCTCTCTCCTCTCGATGATTATCAAAATCATCACACACTTGTGTACCTCTTTCATCTTCATAAATTAACTCTTCCATCTCTTCCCCCACATAGTTAGAATAAGAACACTAAACGCCATGAGTCAAACCTTGAGTATCTCTGCGGTAATGACATTAGTCTTCCCGGCATATCTTCAATCACTTAGAAGTATTAAGTTCATCAAGTTTACTCGCATTTAGATGCGTGTCTCCCTCCCCCTTGCTAGTTTTGACACTTCAGAATCATAACATATTATCAGCCCAAATACTTGAAATTTGTTGAGAAGAACATCATTAGCTCAGATATATCTGTGAGAATCAACTTGCTGAAGAGTGTGAGCAAGTCTAATAGGGGATTAAATATGGCATTTCACTCTTCCCCAATTAGTGCTCTCCCCTAAACCGACAATATTTATGAATGCCCAGATTAAGAAGAAGTATTTAGATAATCAAATGCAACTCGTCTTTAGTCTTCTAACATGTAGCAGAAAATGTAGAACCGACTGTAGACTCGACCTTCTTCAAGATTGTCCAGTTGGGGAATAGAAGGTTAACATCTTCTTCTTACCAAATGCTTTCCAATTACCTTATATGTAGCAAATCTCCTTAACAAAAATCCATCCCAATCAAACAAGAACAGAAAGATGTTCATCAAAGAAATCAGCCCAGCAGTTAGAAGCACTTTTGTCATTAATCATATCAGCCCGTGTGAAGATGTCAACCATCGGCTCATAGAAGAAACACCATGTAAAGATGTCCCGATAAGAAGAAGCTCGGTTCTTACATGAGTTAGGAGCCGTATGACCATATATTCTCAGATATCACTCAACATGTAGAATTATCATACTTCTTCTCCCCCTCAAGAATTGCATATGGAGATGCCATTCTTGATTAAATAAGTGAAATCAAACAAGTGTAGTCTATTCACACTTCTCCTCTGCAAAATTAGCACATGATGTCGCCATCGTCTTTATAGTTGAGCAAGTGGAATAAGAAAACAATCAACAGTAGCCCGGTTCACTTGATGACTGAAGCGCATGGAAAAAGCATGAAACATGTTGATGAGAATGGTCATAATAAGAAGATTTCTCTTCTTCCGAAGATAAAGCGCACTGACACGTACACTTTTCTTTTGTTTGAGGAACGAGGCATGAACTGTTGTGTTCACATGTCATAAGAAGATTTCTCTTCTTTCTAAGATAAAGTGCACTAAGACGTACACTTTTCTTTTCTTTAGAGAATGAGGCATGAACTGTTGTGTTCATATGTCATAATCTCTCTCTTTTCATCTCTCTTGGCAAAACAAGTAATCAACCCCAATATCATTCAGTAGGCTCTTTGTAGTGACAGCTGATGGAGAAAAACCAATATGATGAATTTGACCCTGAACTAAACTAACCCGAACTCGTGACTTAAACTTGCACATATGTAATAAAGAGGTGTGTCAAGACTTCATCCTCTATTGAATCTCTAAGTAATCTATACTCTTCATCCAACCAACCATCAAGTAGTAGACGTACATCACCTCTTGAAAATCCACAATTGAATGTGACACTGAGCACTACAACGTAACTCCTTAAAGTGATAGTTATTTTGAGGTGATAAGATCCCAATTCCCCCAAGTGGTAAAAGAAAAGGTAAAAGTCACCCAACAATAACTAGATTTCCAAGTCTTCATTTTTTATAATAAGCTCGAACAAGGATCTTGAAGAATCTTCATCCAACCATCCCGATACCTTCAGATACTAAGTACACTCGCCGTGATATTTCACTTCAACCTCAAATAAATAATATCAATTCACGTTGTCACATCTTCTGGTTATAAGCTCAAATCTAGCCTCCTTTGAAGTTTTAACTGAACTATGATAATGATTTTCATCCCGACCATGGTTAAAAGCACATAACCCCGTAAAACCAAGTAATAACCAAACTGTCATGACGAAAATCCAAACACACATCCAATTCATGAAGTACACCCTTTTATCCCTTTTTCGAAGTAGAAACCATAGCACCATCATCAGATAAGATTCAGAATTACACTTTCCATTTTTCCAGGATGGTTCCATCATCACGGGATTTTACAATTCTATAGTTTAAACCGAGAAATAGTTTCTTTCGCGGGATTTTACAAAACCAAGAGTAAACCGTAAGATAGATCCGAAATGCACTTTACAAATACCGTGATGTTTATATTGTCACGGATTTTACAAGTCTATGATTTAAACCGAAATAGATTCTTTCGCGGATTTTACAAAATCAAGACAAAACCGTAAACAATGTCGACTTGAATGTGTTATGACAACTTTGGTTTCAGTGAATATCTGCTTTAGGGAACATGCATCGGTTCATCACGGTTCATAATCCGACTTCAACGATATCATCAACAATTCTTTACCCAAATGTAGACAACTTCACAAACCACACTAAGTCGAGTAGTAAAACTACTTCCCCAGGTTGACCGAAACCATCAAAGTACACGCTTTCTCCCCATGATGGTTTCGAACTTTCGAAGCATCATAAACTTGTACGACCATTTGCACGAAAGTTCTTGTCATAAGCAAGCATCTTGAAAGATCACGACCGACGTTGAAGATTCTTGAAAGATTTTGCTTAGATCGTGAAGTATTATTGACATTCGGTGGCGACGAATATATCATGAGAATTGTTGATCACATCACAACCAATCAATCCATTGGTACACACATCATTCACGTTTTCTGACGGCTATTGCAGTTACAAAATGGTGAAGTAAACCCGATATGCCAAACTTGATCATGAAGTGAAATTCCCCAGATTTTTTACTTAAACTTGTACTAATCCTTGTGTAGAATAAACGGTGTACCCAATGTACAAAAACTCTTGACGTATCCTCAACTGCGTGAGACACCAAAGTGATAGCTACATTGTGGGTTAAGTGAGAAAGAATCACAAACGTAACTAAATAGCCAAGTCTTTATCACCCTCTATAACTGCTCAAACAAGTCATCTTCGCGGAAGGGTAGAAAGAAAGAAGACGAAATAAGTAAATGCGCCCGGAAAACTTCACTTCAAATTCAAATAGGAAATACCGTCCAAACAACTCCGTAATCACCCTAGTTTCAAAAGAAGTTCAAGCCGTGACATAATATCTTCCGTGAAAATGTGTACACCAAAGTGTCAAGCCGGAAAACACATCAAGTCTCATTACCAAAACACATACTCAATCAAGTCCCTTGAGAAGCCCAACTGACCCAGTCATGTGAACGCCCCAAGCTTGGTTATTATAACATCCAAATTAATCCAAGTCACAACCCATGATAATCCAAATATAAGCAACCCACATTCCATTCCATGCCCATTCCAAATAACTCTTAACTATCAGATGTGAGACTTTGAAATAAAATTTTTGATGATACTTTGGACCCTATTCTCAAATAATACCCGATCTAATAATCCATCAGATCATAATCTCACGGCCCATGTTCGGTTTTAACTATTAGTACACCACTTGGTCCAACATAAAGTACACTAAGCCGTGAATTTAGTATCCTCCGTGAAATTGTATGACCAAAATACCATACTTAATAACACCAAGTCTTAACGATTTGTATCCAATATGATTTTACTCAAAAATATTCGGATAACAAAACACATTCCAGTCAAATCCAATCAAGTGTTATCTATGGTAAATAAGCCCATCCATGATCCAAGTCCAATGCCACAATAAATGATCGGGTTACAAGCCCATACAGATAACGAGAATGTCCAATACAAAATTATATGGACCCTATCCAAAATGTTACATCCATTTGAGGCCCATGACAGATCCAGAAAACACTCTACCCTAATATTAGGGGATATATAAAAGACCACATAATCTCACATATCCCTAATTTTACTCATAGCAAACCCTAATCACTTAAAAGGTCTGCCCCCTTCTATACTTTCATCAGACGAAACAAAAAAAACATTTATCCCTTTTACCTGCTTCAAATCTCCAACTCGCATTAATCCAACCCACAGAGATGGCTCGAGGAGGTGAGTACCACAGGGATGGTTTGGAGTGATTGAGTCCGACTTTGAGATCAAGACCAAACTATCAAAGGTAGGATTTAATTTGCTTATTCTTGTTTATGTATCCTTGTTAACAAATCGAACAAAAGAAAACAGTTAACATAGTTGTTAATTGATTTATTTTTATCATTCGAATATTGTAACAATCATAGATCTATGATGAATAATATTTCGTGATATGGATCCTTTTGAAGGTCTCGACAGCATATGATATACACGAAATTAATTTCTGAGATCCACAACCGTTTGTGCTTGAATCCCATTGATGACCGAATCTTATATGTAGTAATAAATCACCACGAACCAAATCAGAGATCCCTTTTTGATGTTAATCTTTGAACCGAATCTAGATGTAGATTGAAACTTGTGTTTTGATCTATCTTCGATTTATATTCGGATATTAAACAAGAAGCGTGGTCTTCAAAAAGTGTCTTTACAACATAGATCAAAGATGTTATAGGTTCAAAATGATCTTTTTAAGATTAAAACTTGTTGAACCACAACTGAGATTTTTTCTTGTTTTAATTAGAGACTTGATGGATGTTGTTGGGTTTAAGAATCTGTTGATGGTCGTAGTTTGAGGTTTGTCTTGTACCGATGATGGTATAGCCTGAGGTCGTATGTGTTTTGCATTGTGAATTTGTGATATTGATTGGTCAAGGAGTCAACGTTCAAAACTTGTTAACAACTCGCTTTGAAGATCATCTTATTTATTTCAGTTGTTAATGGTTAACACAGTTGACACAAAAAATCAACTCGCATCGGGTTTTATTAGACAACTCGCATCTTCACCATAATAGCCAAGTTGCTTTTGACTTGAGTTGACTCAATAGTCAACTCGCTTCCATGAGAGTTAACAACTTGCTTCAGTTTTTGACACAACTTGCATTTCTTTTGAAAGATTTGACAACTCGCTTTATGGTCATTGTATCTGGACATTATAACAGCAACTCGCATCCAAGAATACATTGAGTCAGGATAGTCAAAACTGACAAATCGCTTTAAAAAAATGACAACTCGCTTAACATTCAAAAATGTTGAACAACTCGCATAGAAGAATAGACCAAGATCAGACCATTTTATCACAAAACCCAGAAAACAGTATGCAAGATTCTTTTGACCCATGTTCGACTCACGTAACTGCTTTCACATGTTTGGTGCAAAACGTCATAAAACCCAAACCTGCATAGACAAAACTCGCTTGGACTGTTTGACCAAAGAATTAATACAATCTTGAATGAACTTGTTACATAATAATAATAATAATAATAATAATAATAATAATAATAATAATAATAATAATAATAATAATAATAATAATAATAATAATAATAATAATAATAATAATAATAATAATAATAATAATAATAATAATAATAATAATAATAATAATAATAATAATAATAATAATAATAATAATAATAATAATAAGACAACTTCAAACAATGAATTTGACACATGCTCAATGACCATAAACAAACATTAACCAACTTTCATTAACACACATCAAAAATGTAAACCAAACCGCATACATAACCCGTGATAAACCATGATTCAACCACGAATCAAAACAAACAACAAAACCAAGCTCGATGCCAATTGTAGGATCGTGAATATTATGTTGTTTAGATGATTCGGTGTTCTAGGATGATGATAGTATATGAATTCCATGGTTAGAGATGAAGAGAGAGAGAGAATTCTAGAGATAAACAAAAGTGTAAAAGGTTAGATTAGAACTTCCAACCCTCTACCTTGGAAGGTGTAGGAGGTTACAACTAAACGACTTCCGACGGCACATGTGGAGCATACAGATGGGAAAGACCCGTCCTTCCTCCACGGAGTTGCACTAAACTAAACTACGCTACAAACTAACTAATTAACTACTAAATAACGTAAATAACGACACGTCTACGAGCTAACATATGCTAGACCATAATTGGGGTGACCGACACTTTAACTTGGAATTTTCTAATTCCTAACACATCTAAATGAATAGAGATGCATCTCATTCAAGTCGATGCATCTCAAGTATGCGGTTATAGTTATTTCTCATTCTTCTCATTTTAAGTTTTATTTCACTGGATCCTTACTCATACCAAGAGATACGTAAAAGTGTTTCATCTGACGCAGAAAACATATAATTTTACTCCATGTTGTTTGACAAATCTAATCCATATATTTTTCTCTTTTCTCGCATAAAGCTTTCCTAAATCTTAGCTCTTATCTTTCTTATTTATTCTGACTAAACTTCGATGACTTTCTCATAAACCTTGCTACATCCCCGAGCGGCAGTCAAACAGGGGCGCCGTAGTAAATAGGAGAGAAAATAGAATTTCTACGTTTTTTCTTTTTTTTTTCTTTTTTTTCTAGAGTGGGGTGGAGAAAGTGGACAAAACAGAATGTTGCCGATAAATCTGTTGCAATGCACAAACAAACTGTCCAAAAACATACATGAAAGTTCCGTACGCGATTGAAAGTATTTGTCCCGTGGTGAAACTTTTCCTCCTCTTCTAAACTTTCCAAACGATCGAGTTCCCAGTTAACGACTTCGTTTACATTTGTTTGTTATTTTTGATTGAATGTTTATGTGCCTGGAATACTTAGTTGGGCTAAGTCGTTGTATAAAATATTGGGTATGAGAGAGTATTAGGCCCATGTATAAGTAACATATCAGAAAAGGGGGTGATACTCACACCACATTTTTTCGATTAACGCACCACACCATGCATTATAGATTTTACTAAGACAAAGTGTAATGCATGAGTTGTGCAAGCATTAATCAAAAAATGTGGTGTAGGTATCAATTCTCTATCAGAAATGATAGTAGCTGGTAAGTGTCTTCTTATATATTCGTCAGGTCTAAAGTTCAATTCTCAAAAACATACTTTCCGTTTTTTTATTAGTTAAAATTGTTAAAACGGCCATTTATACATATAACAAATAAATTGTATAAACGCATAATTCATATATTTACATTCTCGGTGTTCTCTCTCTTTTCTCATGAAACATTTTGTTGAATCTGATTATGCATAGTTTTTTACCTGTCATGATGAGTTTTTACCTCCTTGTTGATATGATACAAAATATGTTACAGAATTGAAATATTTATTGGATAGTCTTGAGCTATAACTTCACAACAATGACCATATAACACGAAACATGTAGTACGTGATACGTCTAAATAAGTAAATATAGGTCTTTAATCTGAATATTAAAATAAAATACTTGGCATGACAACCAATCAAAGTTGGATATCCTATATTTACTTTCTTGAGTTTAGCCAATCTTGTTTTAGTGACTCATATGAAATTTAATACTCTCTCCGTTTTAAAATATATAAGTCCGTTTTAACTTACTAGCAGGGTACCCGCGTAATGCGACGGCGGGTACCTTATAACTAAATTTTGTGGCGAACAAATGTTTTTCATTTATATATTTTTCTAACAATAAATTTTTGTATTTTATTTTTCGGTTAGCTATGTATTTTAAATTATTACAATTTTTTACAATAAATGTACGGAAATTCATATCGAATAATTTGAACTTTTAACCAGAACAATGTTTTCATTCTACAATGCATGATGATTTGTTTTATGGTTATCAATGGTTTTTCGTTGTTTACAATGACTAAGGTTAAGTTAGATAAAAATACTTGTATATGTAAAGAAAAAAAAGAGAAAGGAAATGATAGAAAGTTTATTATTTATTTTGTGTTTTTGAGTTTGAAATTAATAGAAATGAAAGAAATATAAAAGTTTACAATTATGCCCTTTAAACAACACATCTACTACTAATCTGTACCGACATTTTACTAAGCCATTTGTGGTAAATAATATACTTCTTTATTGAAAATATCCTTTAATCAAATTAACAATTGGCTCAAAAAGCTACTGGTACAAGCTGTGAATATAGTTGGCTCATGTGTGGGGTGGAGGAAACTGTTTTGAAATGAAATGGGTTGTTAGTATTTGAGCCATGATTGTGACGAAGCACGACTCGCCACATCGCCTTTCTCTCCAAATGACCGACACACGATCAAATTGTTACAATCAGCGATCAAGTAAAAAAAAGAATGAAAACAAGAAAGAAAGAAAGAAAAAATCGGTCGAAAGTTGGACCGATATTTATTTTCTTGGGTTGTCGACCGATACATGACCCATGCTTCACATCGGTATGACCGATTAAAAAATCGGTCAAATGTCATGACCAACCGATTTTTTAAAGCCGACTGTGTTCAGCCATTTTTTTTAATGAGCTATTATAAGTTTTTAATAATAGAGGTTGTTACAAGTTTATATAATTAAAACATTTAATTTTCTTTCTTGAACTTTAGTTATGTGTAGATACAAGCTTTGTAAAACACTTCTTTCCATTATAAGTAATTTATTAAATCTGAACTTTAAGCCTTGTCATTTAAAGAAATGTTCTAAATGCATTATAACGTAGTAAATACTAAGAGAATGCTACAAGACGCGTGCTTTTTCTAAAATTTTAATAACGTATTTTTTTTAATTATAAAACAAATAGCTTATTTTTGTTTTCTATTTTATTACGGTTCTTAATTTTGTTTTATAATTATGTTTGATGCACGTTGTAAAGTTCATAAATATTATTTTCAGTAGAGAGTAAAAGTATAAAATAATGCAAGATTTTTAAGTTTTGGCGGCTTGAAAGAGTTATTTTTATTATCTTACTACACCACTCATTTATTAATTCGCTTTATATTAAACTATTAAATTGAAATGACTATAGTACCATTGTCTTACTTGTCTTGGGGCTATCAAAAGCAACAAACACATAAAAACTACTAAAATGTATCTCGTGAAGAGCACCGTCCCATTTACATACCTTGCTAACACTTTAACCATTAAAGGCTTAAAGCCCTTTATCTGATCAAGAATGAAATGAATGCTATAAATTAGTTTCGTACCTATTTCAGAATAAAATTTATGAACTTTTACATTAAAATATTTACATAATCAAAACATTTTAAAGGAACAGAATGAATGGAGAACCTTGAAAAATATGTAGTCGAGCAACTTCCATGTCTCTCTTTCAGTTGGCTTCCAATTTAATATCAACTTGAGCTCGCCTTTGACACTTTAAGACGCAAAAATACCACTTAACTTACACATTAAAAATCTCCAATCATCGTTAATACCAATATCATCCCAATGAACATTGTGATGATGGCCTATTATGTCATTAGTAATGTACACAATAAAATGAAGGGCTAAACTCCAAAACTTCTGTAAAGTTTACCATCATGTTCCTGCAGCGCATCCATCTTGTAATTATTTAAACTATCATATACCAAATATAATTTTACTTATAATTATGCTTGCTTAGAACAATTAAGTAACCTTAGATTGTGTCTAAAAATAAGGGCCTTAGGCCTTAATGGTACATAACAGTAGGCATCGAACCATAACAATTTTTATATGGTATCTATCTTGTCTAATTAAAATAACAATCGGTTGTTCCTTCTTTGTATTCTGCAACATACAAATATATAATGACACCACATTTAGTTCAAGGCACAACTAAATAATATTAAGCAATCAAATCTATTCAAAATAAAACCTGTATCAACAGCCTTTGTTAAGGGGACTTTTCAAAAGATTGTTTTGTAGCAATTAGACAATTATTCCGATGTGAGGTGGAACAACTTGTTGTGAATGGACAAAAAACAGCAAGTTGTTCCACCTCACATCAGAATATTAGACAACTATTTAAATTTATGAAAAACTGTTACTAAAATGGAAAAGTATTGGAACGTTGTTCATAACATAAAACCACTTCAATGGATATGTAGTTTACAATTGCTATTTTACATTTCCCATTACGTACCAAATGTGTCACTAATATACTTTTAACCACTAATTGTCTAATTGCTACAAAACCATCTTTTGAAAAGTATATACTTTTTTTTTTTTTTTTTTTTTTTTTTGGTATGACACATAGAGCCATTTTTATTGGAAACCATGAGCTGACTGCTGTCAATTGATTTAACCACCACTATTTGGAAGTTTGATATATAACCCTAATGTAACAGTTGGAATTTACGTGTACCTAATAACTTTAACTTGGTAATATAAGACGCTGAAAGATCTAAATGCAATACAATTCTTATGTGCCACTGCAATGAAACAGGACACTATCATCCTTATCCGTCGTAAACACATATCTAGCATACAAAGACCTGAAACAAACACCACTTCTGCAGCAAACTCTACTGATAGAAATACTACTTCCAACCTATAATGATCGTCTATTTTGATAATTACACAGTTAATCGAAAGTATAGAAAGGATAAAAAGAAACGAACCTGATTAAATAAATGCGATAGAAAGGATAAAAAGAAACGAACCTGATTAAATAAATGCGACCGCAACATTTTACCCATAACATGTTAGAAATCATTAAGTGCATGACCTCGTGTAGTTCAGCCCCCTCGTCCAATATTCTGATGTGAGGTGGAACAACTTGCTGTTTTTTTGTCCATTCACACCTACAATGACAGCAAGAATCATTAAGTTAATATAAGCAATTCCAAAGCAGTTGCTATACTTAAAAGGGTGTAGTTGCGCGTAAATGTAACTGCAACATATTATCCACAGCAAGTTACAAATCAGTAGTTACATGACCTCGTGTGGCTGGCCAAACGCGCCTAATATTCGGATGTGAACTCGAACAACTTGACGCTTCTCTGTCCATTTGTACCTTGCTAGCAACCGTGACTGAGTTAGTATAAGGTATTCCAAAGTAGCGCTAATTAGAAGGAAAGAAAATTACTATTAAAGATGCACTAACTTAACATGAATTTAAAGTGTGGAGCGAGTAGTTAACTTGCTATATCTAAATTTTGTTGCCTGATTCAGCTAATTGTATATCTTACCAACAAAAAGGTAACGCAAACCTTCTCCGCTTTCGCATTCGGCCTTAAAGTGGGCATTCCTTGTTTGCGATTACCGTTACATGATTTCTTTATATATGTGGCTACAACGGTGTGTGTGAGGTTAGCGACCTGAAAGGAATTCTTGGTTAAAAGGTTGGTACCAACATAAAAATCATATACCTATATTTGATATTCTAACATACCTCATCAAGTTGGCAGGTAAAATTCTTCAATTATTTACAAATAAGCGTGCCAATAGGAAACTTATGAGGGTTTTGGCCAGCTGTACTAATGTGCTTAAAATCCCTTAAAACAGTACGAATAAGAAAATGTGTATGGCAAATACAATTTGACTCTTAACCTCATTTCCCACAATGCAAAGCTGTTATTACTCGTCAGACCAAAACACTTTAGTTGTTGCAAGTTTACAAAATTAGTCCTTTTCAGCAGTTTACAAAATTAGTATAAATTTAACGGAAAGAGATGCGATGTATTTTGTCACCCACTCATCCCGCAAAAATAAATTTGCACCGCGGCTGCAATTATAAGGAATAAGAGATACGAATTTGAAAAGCGTGTGCCAACACATGCTAAGACTTGAAACCAAGTAAAAATCCAAAAGGAGTTTTACCTTACCTGGTATCGTGATCATGTGCAGTACGTATGTGAATCGATATTCCTGCTTCAGACTGCATAGGACTGGAAGGAATGTCCACATCCTTGCGTATCACTCCAGACCCAAAGTTCAACACAACCGGACCGTACCCTATGGCTAAACATGGCCAAATCAGATTTTTTTCAAAAAAACATAAGTTTATAGAATATTTAAAAAGCCAATAAGCTCCTTTAACTATGGTCATAACCTTATCGCATTCAATACAGCGTTTCCATCTCCCTTTCTCGTCCACTTTTGATTTTCTTTTGCCATTCTCTCCGTTATTTATAGGTGTTTTTCTGCATAGGCAGATCAACATTAGACTATTAGCTTATATTTGCAATTCTATACCGAGATGCATTTCTATAAACTACTTGTTTCTCCTTACTAATGGTTAACGGGGTGTTTAGTATTGCTTATGAAAACTGCTATTCGCTTTTGAAATAATTTTTAAGGATGTTTGTGATTAGCGTAATTACTGCTTATCGGTTTATTTACAAAGCAGATAAGCAGTCCTGAGTATTTGGACGAAATAGGGGTGTTTGAATTGCATTATCTGATCTTATACATAAGCACTTTAAAGTAAGCACCTGCAATTTCCTTATTTAGTAGTCCTTATTGCATCAAAATATAAGCAGGTAAGCACTTGCTAGTTTCGTTTTTTTCCTTTTAAAAGACGCAACATGTCACAAAAACCCTCAAAGAATTAGAAGATTAGTATGCTTGTATCTGCATTATTTTTAATGTAGATGATCAGTTTCAATAAGCAATCCCAATGACCGCCTAATTAGTCTTTTAAGTTGTTTATTTAAAACACTATAAGCATATAAACAGTTTCAATTAGCAATTCCAGACACCCCCATTCTCCTAGTTTGCTTTTAGTACAACGACAATACCATAGCGCCAACAATATCAACGTTTACCTGTCCCAGACGAACGGCTTATGGCCGATGCCCAAGCTTTTATACGTCGTCCCTTCTTTTCGTCGCGGACTGGAACAGGACACTCATCTTAAGATGTTCATGTTGTTTAGCTTGTTCATTAACTGCGGATCAGCGACTTTCACCATACCCCTGGCATTTCAACATGAGTAGCAATTCAGCAGCTGCGCTCAGCCCCTCTGGTACATAAAATATGCAGTAACGCTTTTAATAACCATGTTACGTTTGTTGAACCGCATAGGCTATTCTTTTATCAGTTGCGAAGAAATGGTTAATCAAAAACTTAAGGCAAAATACTATGAAATAACATGTTACCTGGAACTCACTATGGTGATTGTTAAACCCGCGTTCCTTGACCAAGCCAATTTCCGCAACAATCGCGCCACCTAAATATGATTAAAATACAACTGGAAAATATTACAATGGAAATAAAAAATAAACATTAAGGAGTATTTTATAAGGCAGTTCGACAAAAAATGTTTAGGTTTCATTTACCTTCCACGGCACTTCGTCAAATGATGATTTTGTGAGCTTATTTCATACACGTAAACTACATTCCAAATCAGAGTAAAACTACTTATGGAGTTGATTAAATACTTCATACTAAACAGGTTATTTCAGTTACAAAAATATAATCCATGTTATAGTTGATTAACCCAAACACCCATACAAAATAATCCCTAAAAAGTAAAAACCACTTAACTAAAATCTGTTTTGTTGCTGCTAGTGGTGTGCAACAGCTCAAAACAGGACATCGCCAAACAAAAATGGAATATATGTACTTATCCAATGTGGTTGCTCCAATACATCGAAGCTCACCTTGACCGAGCATTGGTTTCAACAAATTAGCAGCATCCATTGCTCTACTTACAGCTCCTATACACGCCAGTCACACAAGAAATTGACAATTCATTAGGCAGCATCCATTGCTCCACTAAAAGGAGCACATTATATACAGCGAAAGAGCATTACCATGTAGCCCTTGAAATTAGGTGCCTATCTAAACCTAGGACACGATACACTGCATTATGGATTAACAGGATAGGAATATATTACTCACCAGGGTGTGAACAATGCATATCCGAGACCGGTTCCACCATGCCAATATAATAGAGTAGTTTCAAGAAATTATAATAGAATACCAAATGATACCATTTGTCCACATTGTGTGCTCAGAAAGCAACAGGTATTGTAGCCAAACACGCCGACGACTGCACAAACAGCTGCAAAGCCACAAACAAAAAATGGGTTTACTTAGGTTATGTTTTATCTCTAACAGGCAACCAGTAAAAAAACTGGGAAAACAGCATGTACCTGTAGCGTTCTATAGAAACTCGCTTCTAGTTGTCCTTGTTCCTGATATTTGTCCACAACAACAACAACAACAAACCCAATCCCGCCAAGGCAGGTATGGGGAGGTAAGATGTAGACAGATCCTACCCCTACACCGTGGTAAACCCGTGTGAGAGACTGCTTCCAATGAGACCTCCGACAGTGCATGTGTGCTAGTGTGAGAGGATAAAGATAGCAAACGACAAAAAATAGGCAAAAGCGTAGTAAAAGGGAGCAAGCAAACAAGCAAACAGAAAAAGCACAACGTAAATAAGCCAAAAGTAAAGCGCAAAAAAAAAAAAAAAAAAAAAAAAAAAAAGAAAAAAGGGATATTTGTCCGTCTATACAAAACATAATAATCTTTTCTCGTACATTGAAATCTAAGTGCATACCAAAATAATCAATTTAACTATATAAACACAAATCATATTTACCATAAACAAAACATTCGGTAACACAAAAGAAAACATTTATCGCACCTTTTCCTTTATTATTTCAACCATATCAAGCGAGATGTCCAAATAGTACTCCACGTCACATGAAAAACAATAATAAGCTAATAGATCACGACACAAAGTAATAATCTCCAACAACTAACGTAATTCCTATTTCAATAATCTGAAAATAGTGACAATCATAATGCTAGTGGATGGATATTTTACTAACCTCAACACGGGCAAATATTGTGATAAAGCCATCATGGTTCCACTTCAACTGCTCAAAGAGTCTAACGTTGGGTCGACCAAACCGACCCATGTTGTTTGACTTTAACCCACATTAGCCTAGCAACCCAACTACCAATCCATTTTGACACCTCTAAAACTAAGTATCAGATTGTCATGTTGTGCTGCAGAAAAAGAATGAACTTACAAAAAATGGAGTACGGGTAATCAGAGTAATAAGTACCCTTTCTGCCTACAAATTATTTGTATGGAGGTGTGAGAATGTCAAGTAGAGCACAAGAGGTGACAACAGTGAAGCAATAGATAGTCCCACCAGTTTCTGGATGCAAAACTGAAGTAGTAGACAGTGCTAACAAAGAACTTCTTTTACATCCAACTTCGCTAACCTTACTATTAGAGAAATTCCATCAATACTTTGCATTTGTAAACTAAAATTAAATTGTGACAATGCAATAGATAATTAGGGCGATGTGGCAAAGAATATTGGAAAATAAAGAGCTAAAGTTCATATAAAATATCATGCGATTAGTGGAGTTTAAAAGTAGAAAATCATTGAATTTTTTATAAAGCAGATACTTCAAAGTGTATTTCTTTTTTCAAAATATGCAATAAGACAATACACAATACACACTGATTTTAAGTAATTGAAACACCCTATAAAAGGCACAAAGTTAGCTTTAAAATTTAGTGTTGAATTCACAAAAACATAAGAGACGATGAGCAGCAACCTAAGAGCAAAAATAGACAAAAGAGTAAGCAAAGCACAAAAAACACAAACCGAGAATAAAGATGCATAATACAACTCTACTTAACCATTAGCCTAGAAACATCACATACCAATTACAATCGGCAGGGATGAACATGATGAACAAACCATGGAAGATAAAAGGTGAGGGAAATCGTTGTTGGATTGTGGAGTAGGGTTTTTTCTTTTTTTTTTTTTTTTGTCTGGAAGGGATAGACAACTGTGAGTAACATGTGATCCGATTTTTAAAACAATTTACCCTTTGACCCACAATTATAAAAAGGACATTATAAGTACATGTCTATATTTGGTTTTCTCTTAATTTTATATCCATATAAGTAAAAGCTCGATTTTTTATAGGTTTTTCTCAAATTAGAAACAATTAGGTTTATTTTATTTTTTTAATTCAGTAAAAATTCAATTTTTAAAAATATTACCAAATAAGGATGGTTTGATTTTTTAAACGAAAAATTCCCATAGGGTTTGTTTTATTATATAAAGATTGATTTTAACTTTGATTTTAAATATTTTTGTTTGTACTATATAATATTTGATGAAAATTATACTAATAAAAATACATTTAAAACTCAACTCATTTTATATATTTTGCATAAAGTATTATGTAATACAAACAAAAATATTTAACATCAAAGTTGTATTAAAAAAGTCAAAGTGAGATTTATATTTTAAGACGGAGGGAGTATAACTTTAACTTGGTCTAGCATCTTTGCGTTTTCGGTCATGAATGTGACTCGAGGTAAACTTAGCATGCCGCCACTCGCAACCACACACGCCGATCGCTATTATTTATGTCTTTAATTTTAAGTTTATAAGACCGTGTGCAAAATTAAGTTTAACTACAAACGATTCACAGTAGATTTTCAATTTACAATTGTTGATTATTCTCATTCAAATCTATGGGCATGTAATCATTATATGGACTAAGCCCATATATAAAGTTTCAATCTTGTTCTAAAAGTTTATGATAAATAGATGATACTAGATATATGTCATGTGTGTAGAGGGTGTGTGCTGGTAAGAGTATTGTTGTTTATCTTCAAAGTTTATGGTTCAATTCCCAGCTCATCATTCTCTTGCATATTTTATTTTCATAAATCCTTCCTTTTTTTATTTTCATAAATCCTTCCCTTTTTTTTTTTTTTTTTTTTAATTTCGCATGTAGCTCATATGTAAAGTGTTATGCACTTATATGTAAAAATAATGAATCCGGAAAAGATAAAATGGGCCACTGACCTTTTTTTGAGAAATTGCTTTTGTATGCTTTCGACTTGTTATTCAATCGTAAGGTATACGTTCAAATCCCATGTGTACTATTTCTTCTTTGTATTCACTCACACAATACAACTAACCAATTTATTTAACGAAGATAACAATGTAATTTACATTTTTGTACGTTCTATCATATTTTTATGTTTTCACGACCACAACGAAATAAAAAAGAACGAAAGTATAAGAGTATGCCCATAAAACTGAAAAGGGCCAATGGCCTTTTTTAACAATATCATTTGTTGTGTTAGTGTACCATAACTTTTTAAAACGCGCTGAGGCTTCAAGCTCAATTTTATTGTGCAAATAAAAACAGAAAATCATTGCGGTGGCGCATGGCGGGCACTGCCTCAATGATTAATCTGTTGGCGCGATTAAACGGATTAATTGGATTGGATTTTATATATAAAATTAAATTTTTTGAAACTATATGCACAATTTACCGATCTAGCCCATTTTTTCCGATTTGGCCAATTTATCCCTTGTTTGGCCGATTATGTATCCGTAACCGATTTGGCCGATTATCCGATTTTTGTCCGATTTTGCCAATTTACGGCCGATTTGGACGATTTTATCCAATTAATCGGTATGGTGACCGATTTTAACTAAACCGATTCATAAGGCCGATTAGTGAAAATAGTGGCGGTTAATCCTCGCCTAGCGATTAATCGCCGAGTAATCGGCCGCCAAAGCCGATTTTTGCAACACGGTGCAAATAATCTTAAGTACCACGCCAACTTTTTGAAAAAGAAGACTTTACCCTGGCTTGAACAAGTGCATGTGCTCAAACCCCATGAACTAGTCGGAGAAATCATGGTTAACAAAAAAAATAAAAAATAAAATAAAATAAAATAATTTTCTAACAAGATGTTGAGGAATAATTGATTAAGTGGAATCAAGATCACATAGTAAAGTGAAGTAATATGTGGCTTATTCGCTCAAAATGTTTCCGACGTGCCACAAAATTATTTAGTGTGTTTAATATACAGGGTCAAAATGTTTCCGACGTACCATAGATCCAATTAACTAATAATACTATTCATTTAAAAATAAACTTTCACCTTTTTTAAAATTAAATATCTCGCAAACCGTTAATTGTTACGGGATAAAATCATATATCATCGTACGATTAAATTATCTTTCATGATACGCACTACTATATATAGTTTAACGATTTTTTTCAAAATTTCGGCTTAAAAATCATATATGATTTGTGAAAATCATATATGATTTGTAAAATCATATATGATTTGTGAAAATCATATATGATTCGATTTTAAAATCATATATGATTTTACAAATCATACGCGATTTTTCCGGTGGAATTTTTGAAAAAAAATTGTCGAAAATATGAAAAGTCGCATATTAATAGAAAGATAATTTAATTCTCGTCGCGACTATTGTATTTTTATAGTTTGAAAATTCACCGTTTGCAAGATATGTTGTTTTTAAAAAATGTGAAAATGATTTTTATTAACTTTGATTAAAAATGGACTACTAAGATTGATTTATTGGATTTATAGAAATACGAGATTTATATCGATCTCAACTCCAAATCTTCTTTCTCCACAATTTATAAGTTCCAAAAGTAAAACATTTCACTGTTGTGTTCATGCACATTCCACCAGGTAGCTACAAATCTTCTTTCTCCACAATTTATAAGTTCGTACTCTCAAAAGATATACTTGACGTGACTTTCGACCTGTTTGACCCATTCGACCCATTTGATGTGTTCTCTTTAGCTAAACTTGCTTTGAGCCTTAGGACCCGTTTAAGTTATGAAAAAGCCACGACCTATTTATAAGTTAATTGGTCGAAATTGCCACCTATTATATATGGAGATGATCGTGTAGAAACAAAGATGGCCTTACATTTTCTCATAACCATCAGGTTGGGAGACTGGATCCCATCCAAAGTCATTCGGTACTCTTGCAGGAACGATCTTCCCCTGAAAGGGTAAATTATGCGTAAAATTATTTGAAATGTAATCAATCAAAACCTAGTACGAAAATTCATAGGTACATGTAGATATCATAAAAAACAAAGTATATATAATATAAAGCATACCGGGTCTTTCCAACAAACGTAACGGGTTCATGATTTGGCCCAATAGCGAGATAAAATAAGTTTCTTCACATTACCAACGACACTTAACTAACGTCGTGGCATGTAACTCCAAAAACACAAAACAAACTGCATTGTCATCACAACCAAACAAAAAAGAATGAAAAAACATGAGAGTAAACCCATATGAAAATTACTGGTAAAGTTTGTACTACGTAGATGATATCTGACAATTGCATTCTTTACTTGTTAGTATTATTTGAATAATACCATATATGTTAGTATTATTTGACTTTCAAATAATACCATATATGTTAGTATTATTTGAATAAAGTCAATTGAACCTTAGATTTCACAATCCCACATAGGTTAAAGAAGTAAAATCTTGCTTGGGTATATAGTACATTGTACGATTATAAGCCGTGTTGAGAATAATGTTATGTTTTCAACACGGAAATGATGGCAGGTCTTGTAGAACAGAAGAAAATCAAGCCTTGGTGTCATATCTGTGTTGAAAATTTGATATAAAATTCCAACTTTTTTTAGTATACATGTCACTTAAAAAAATGGTACTCTATTCCTTTTTGTTTAAATTAAAAAGATTGTTCATACATGTTTATGCAATTAAATATATAGTAATGTTCTATGTATATCCAATAGTCGTTGTTGTTCTTTTCGATCTATAGATGTTACACCGATCCACCTGAACTTACATAACCCCTACTGTACAATGGCATATTGATTTCCGCATTAACATGTTATAAAAATGAACTAAGGCATGTCCCTCCAGTGTAAGGTCTTTATTGAGCACATACGACTTTGGTCGTTTAAGCTCTTACCATTCTACGGTTCAATCATGCAAATTGTACCATTCAAACTAATTGAGATGACTCAGAGCTGAAGCAACTGTGGTACAACATTGGTGATTTGATCCCTTTTTGTTGCCTACATTTCTAGTTAAGATATCGTGAGACTACCATTCAAACTAATCATTTAATGTCTCTTAGCACTAATGGGGATTGTCTATGTAGTATGCTTGAGGCTTTTTACTTTTTGTGATTATCTATACGACGCAAAACAAACTAAATTACATGGCACAAAATAACCATGTAAATCCTTAATAACATGATTCAAATCTTGGTGAACCTATTTAAGATAGAAAAATATACAATAAGGACAAATAGTTTATAAATGGGTTTAGCCCATACAACAATAACAGGCCCATAAACACATTCATATTGGATATTTGGATGTGTTTGTTTCATTGTAAAAGTTCTGTATATATATGTTGAGCAGGAAACTACTATTTGGATGATGGTAGACGGTAAGTGAACCACTATTTATTCGGAAGGTCTTGGGTTCAATTCTCGTTTAACCATGGTTCTTCTTTTTTTAATGTCAGTCTTGAATTGCTCAAAAGTAAATTCTTATAAAATACCTAAAATACATTCTTCACATTTCACATCTTTTGCCTCTTGTTTTCTGTTGCTATTCATAAACAATAATACTTTCTTGAATCTGATTTTACTTTTGCTAAATATCAATTGTGTCCAGGTGGATAGATGTGTCACCCTCACTTAAAACAAACGATTAGCATTTCCCAGCTAACTCGACCAATCAGGTAAAAAAGCCAAGCTAGCAATCCTGTGAAATTGCCTAAAGAAGCTAAACCATCATTCATGGTCCAAAAGAAAAACATTTCGCTGTTATGCTCATTCATATCTCACAACTCCAGCCGAAATTCCCTATGCCCATACCGTACAATATCACACGTTCTTTGCAGTGACATGTTACACAAAATGAACTATAAATTGAGGCGATTTTGTCCCAACATAGGTGATTCGAGTCCCTCTTGGCTGCCTTCATTTCTAGCGAAGAAGAAGTGACAGATAAAGATTGGCTCATATCTAAAAAGTTGCCATTTAGAAAGTTACTCAAATATAAGCATTTCAATTTAAAAAAATATTTTGCATACTTTATAAGTAGTAAGCTAGATTGGCAAGTCTTGATGTCGTTTGAAGATTGGAATAATTGGTTTTCGGCTATCCGACTGTCGTCTAAGGTCAAATTGATGTTGGAAGGAGTTTGTTACGTTGCTTGGTGGCATATTTGGGCGTTTAGGAATCATCTCATCTTTGCGTGACTCCTCCGAGACGGTCCATGATTTTTGACGACATTGTTTCTCGTTCTTATTATTGGTGTGTCAATAGATGTAATGTTTCTTTTTCTTGGGAGACTTGGTTGAAAAACCCTAACTTGATCTCCTTGTAATGTCTTTTATAGCATCTTGCTAGTTCAATAAAGTTGCCGTTCAAAGAAAAAAAAAAGTGATGTAAGAAGTTATGAATGATGTCTTGAGAGGTGGTTAATGTGTGACTTACTCTTAAGTTCTATCGTAACGTTTTTTAAATAGGTAAGTTTTTCTATCTTTTCATTTTTCAAAAATCATCACTTCACAGTAGTTGTTTTTAAATAATGTAAAAAACAAAAACACCACACCGTCATATATTTTTATTTGCTTTCTTATTTTATGTGTTACTAGTTTCCTCTTCCTCAAGCAATTCAGTTATTGTTTTCCGATTATTATTAAGGATTTGTGGTTCGATTCCTAAGGAATATATTGACGTTACTCTTTAAGAAAAGCAAATTCTTTATAAAAGGTTTCATCCAACGCATTAACGCAAAATAATAATAATAATAATAATAATAATAATAATAATAATAATAAATAAATAAATAAATAAATAAAATTAACCCCACTTAAATGAACGTTATGGGACTGTAATGTTTAGTTGGGCTAAGCCCATGTATAATTTATTGTGTATCACATGAATGGGTCCATGTTATAACTCATATAGTCTCTGTGTAATAAGGGAGCGCTTGGTTCAGATAGAGGAATATAAATGAGAATGGTGAAAGGAATGCTAAGGAATATAATAAGCATTGCATTACTCCCAATTTCCAAAACCTCCAATTTGTAGGGCAATGTTTCATTACCTTGTTTTGGGTAATGGTCCATTGCATAATAGTATACCAAGCATAAGTAATGATTATTTTTCTCATTCCTCACCCTCTGATGTCTCTCACCAAGCATGCCCTATGATGATATGCATTTGTGATAAATGGATTAAGTTGGAAATAAAATCCTGAATGTTAACATGGTCTATTGGTAAGAATAGCGTCTCCTGTACAAGACTTCTTAAGTTCAATTCCCAGCGGATCAACGTTAACGTTTTTATACATTTCAATGCTTGCTCAAATTAGTTTTTTATCATTGTATTTTGGTTTCATTCAGAACAAGTATTCACTAATGAATTACAACTAACTATATTATCTTTAAAAGTAAACATGAAGTTCTATTGACGAATGGTGTTTTTATATGCGTGCATTTTGAACGTAGACATCATTATTTACAATTTGAGTATAAAATGCATAATTCACATTTTGACACCTTCTTTATTTATTTATTTATTTATTTATTTTGGTATATTCTTCTATTGTTCCTGGTAAACAATAACCCGGATCTATTTGTATGTAAGCGAACAAACTCAAAGGAACAATAACTAAGCTAGAAATTAGTCTCTAATATTTGCTAGAAAACGTGTTGTAACGTGCAAAGAAATTGTCCACAACCACACATGAGGATTTCAACAAATAATATATCATTAATATTCATTTTAGATTTGGGAATGTTTTATCTAAACAAAGTAATCTTGTTATCTTCCTTGATTTCAATTGACTAATAGTTACTGTTATTTGGAATTTTTTTTATGTAAATAGCATAAAAAGATCAAAAACAATAATCATATTTTAAGAAAACCCATTCGCAGTTGGTGTTCATTCTAATCTCTTAACGCGTCACTAATGTACATGAACTTAACGAATTCCTACATGACATGTTACAAACATGAATCAAGTCATGGTTCTCCATGTAAGGTCTCTCCTGAGCACATATAAGTTTGATTCTTGAAGCTCTTATCATTGTCCAACTCAATCATTCAAAAAGTGCCACTAAAACTGATCATTTGTGACTCGAGCCATCTTTTATGTTAAATAGACGAAGGAAGAGAAAAATCATGAATGGAGAGTGGTCCATTTGGTAAGTGGAGTGTATTCTAGCTTGTAGGCCTATGTTCAATTCTCATATTTATCAATCTCTATTTTTTTTTTTATTTATATAAATCATGTTTTTGTATCTTTTCATTTCCATTAGATATCATTTGAGTTGTTTTTATTAAATATACAAATTGGTAAATAATTATGTGTTGCGTTGTTTTTCGCTTCCCTTATTATTTGGCTATTTGTTGTTGTGAGTGTACGATCCCACCATATATTCATCACACCATACAATAATTATATAGGCTCTCCGTTTCTATTCAAGATTTTACTTACACCGCAAAATGATTGTTCTGGACTATAGAACCGTATTTAAACTCTATAATGAACAAATAAATGGTGTACCGAAATGCAAGTCAACATGTAGGTGTGTAAATTTTTTAATAAAATACCAAGGAACTTATAGTAAATGAACAACATACATGTTAATAAATATATTTGTTTGGTTTTTCATTTCGTTGTTTTGAACTAATAAATGTACAAAACTATAAAATATCACCGTCTTATATTTTTATCTGCCGATTTTACGAAGGGCTCTATTGAACACATCTTAGTAATTTAGGCTTGTAAATTGCACAGCTCAGTCATGCATAAGGTGCCATTCAAACTGATCCACAAATGTCATCAATGTGACTAACAGATGAGTCGACTAGGGTGATTCGAGACGACCCTCTTGGTTGCCTATATTTCTAGAGAAGATATCAAGAGACATAGGGACAGCCTCGTCCCATACTCCTATCAATCTAAAACTCTTTCAGTTACAATGTAGTAACGAAAATATGTCAACAGATTTATCCGAAATTGGTAGATGTGTCATCCTCACGCGCCCTACCAAAAGTCTCACCAAACCCACACAATTTTAAGTCCTGTTCACCGAAACCAAACTATTGCAGTTTCTTGAGATCAATATAGATCTCATATTTACCATAGATGCAATAAACCAATCTTAGCCATCAATTTTTAATTAAAGTTAATAAAAAATCATTTTCCACATTTTTTTTAAAACGACATATCTTTAAAACGTAGAATCTTCAAACTATAAAAAAGACACCATCGCGACGAGATTAAACTATCTTTCTATTAATACGACTTTCTATATTTTCGACAATTTTTTTTTTTCAAAATTCCGCCTAGAAAATCATATATGATTTTCAAAAATCATATATGATTTTCATAATTATATATGATTTTTACAAATCATATATGATTTAGAAAATCGAATCATATATGATTTTCACGGATCATATATGATTTTTCTACCAAAATTTTGAAAAAAAAAAAAAAAAAAAAAAAACTTTAAAATATATAGTAGTGTGATATCATAGAAAGATAATTTAATTCTCGTCGCGATAGATGATTTTTATCGCAGAACAATTAACGGTTTGCGAGATATTTAATTTTAAAAAAGGTGAAAGTTTATTTTTTTAAACGAATCATTATTGGCTCATCGGATCACAGAATTGAGATCTATATCAACTTTGCTTTAGTTCAAGCTAACTCCTAACCAAAAATTAAGATAAAAAGCTCAATCATGGTATTTATACGCACACTTATTAACAAACTTCAAGATAACTCCTAACCACTAAAAAGTAAGATAAAGAAATTAATTATAGAGTGGACATATGTCCACTTCTTAACTAAAATTCATCTTTATTTTCAAATCAAATATCTTTTATCTATTTATTTTTTATAATCTAATTTTATCATATTTTCTAAAATTTTACGCTTCTTTAATTCAACATCCATTTTGATATACTTTTATGAGTTTTAGTTTTTATATTTTTAGTGGATTTATTTTATTTTAATTCAAATTTTACAACTTTAACCTTTATTTCAATCAATACAATCTTGATTCGTCAAAATCATTTACTTTTGTGGGTGTTTGGAGATTGCGAGGATTTCTATACGCTTAATAATGATGTCACGGAAAGCTACAGAACCCAAACAAACATATACAACTAACACATATACATTCAAGTGTTGTGAAACGAATTCACTAAACGGTGCAAACACATATAACTATATTTATCGCACGCCATGCAGATCCGACTAAGATAAGAAACAACAAAGGAAGTATACTTATGCAACATCATAAAGATGAGGCCTCTGGGTCTTGCTCATACGATATGATACATCAAGCCAATTTGATTAACGAAGAAGACAATGTATGTTACACTTTTTTTTTGGTCATCACATTGTCATTTTCTATCGATTGTCACATTTAGAGTACTACCATTGTCAAAGATCAGTCACAAAATGCTAGAGAAGATAACCTGAATGAAGATAACGCGAACCTCTTAATTTTCATTTCCATTACACTATACTCGGGCCTCACAACCCATTTTTGAAACCCGGATCGACCCGGCCGGGTTAACCGGCTGGACCGGTTCCGGAAAAAAAACAGGTCAAAATAACCCGGGTTTTTAAAATCGGGTTAACCGGTTAGACCCGCCGGGTTTTGAGTGACCCGGGTCAACTCGGTTCTCGAAACCCGGCCGGGGTTTAGTTTTTTTCAAATTTTTTATAAAAAATGAGTTGACCCGGATTTACCCTGTGGTTGAACCAGTTGACCCGGGGTTGATCCGGCGGTCGAACCGGTTATCTTTTTTTTTATATTTTTTTAATAGAAAACTGGGTTGACCCGACGGTCAAAGCGGTTAACCCGATGACTCGACCGGATCGATTATAAACCCGGTTTTCAAAACATTGCCGCAACCTATGCTCATAATAACACCCACTCACTCTCTTTTCCATCATAGTTAAGTGTCTAGCTTCATCCAACGTCATCAATGACAAGAGAAACATGAAACCCGGCTTGTTAAGCTGAAACCCGGTCCGGTCGAAACGGTTTTTGCAAACGTTGACTATATGTGGTTTTACCTGGATCAATGAATATGAAATAAGCACCAATACTAACCTTTGATTATTCTCAACCAGCAGTGCACAATAAATAAATAAATTATTCATTCAACAAATAAGTTTAACTTCTTCCAACTTCTTTGCATTTCCTGTCCCAAAAGTCACCAGAGGTAACTTCAACACATCCCCACTCGCCATTTTTACAGTTACCTTCTTAAGTATGATGGGCCTGTTGTTGTAATTATTTTTTATATGGGCTAAGCCCATATATGAAAAGTTTGTGTTAACAGAAACTGAATCCAATTCAAAAAGATAGTTCTTGAAATTACAAAACTCATTTTTACAATAAAGAGATTTTGAAGAAAGTGTTGTTTGCGAATCATGGCGTCGGATGGTGGCTGGAGGTGGTGGTGTTTTGTGGTTGTAGGTGTGGTGGTGGTTGGCCTATGGTGAATTTAGATGAAGAAAGCATGAGAAAAAAGAAGGCGTAGAAGGAAAAAAAAAAGAGAGAATAAAAAATGTTTTAAAATAAATTTGGGTAGTAAGTGGGTAAAATGACAAAATTACCCTAACATGTGACTTGCACATGTTACGATAGTCGATAAAAAACGGAAAATTTGGTCAAGGGATCAAACCTAACATGGGTCACAACCACAGAGGGAAGATCCGTTAAAGAAAAAGTTTAGATACTATAACCATTAAACCTGATGGACCACATAAACAATTTTGAAATTAACTCTAAATGTAGCAATTAAACCTTAATAGACCTAAGCCCACAAATCAGACTTGAGCCCACTACCATACTCTACCATCTAATGATAATAAACACCGCACCACATAAAGTTTGAGTCCAGTGCACCTCATCTAAAAAACTTGATTTTTTTTTTATGTCTTACAATTGTTATTAGCAAAACTTCACTTACGTGTTAAATGGAGCAAAAAAGAAATTTAACAAATAAAAACGCTTGTATTAAACCATTTGAGGGAATACTTCGATTGTCACAAAAACAAAGAAAGTGCACTAAATCACTAGTATATCATCATAACTCATGCACTATCAATGAATAACAATTATACTCTAAATTCTAAATTAAACATAGTTAGAAGGTAGCATGAATTCAGAACACACTTTGGACAATTTTTAAACTAAGTGACCAGTTCTACTAGTTCTCCTCACTTAGGTAATAATGATTTGACCCATTCTTCATTAACATGAAGGCATGTTATTCAAAAACCACAAAATGAGTTGCATTACCACCATTTTTCTCATCAACCACAACCAAGCAAAAAAGAACGAAAAGGTGAGTGTAAACCCACATGAGATATTTGAATTCAATTGCACCGTAACTTAATAAACATATTAAAACTTTCGCACTATTATCAAAGTAGCTTCAAGGAGCAACGCCCTATATTGAATACATAAATGGTATAAAAATGAAATGCAAGAGCCAAACATTTATATCCCACATAGGTTAAGGAAGTGAAATCTTTCTTGTTTATACCCCACTAAATGAACTCTTTACATGTGTGGAACATTACCATGTTTTCTAGGCACTTGGTTGTCAACGAGGTTGATTATGGACTAGAGAAAGTCAAACTTCGCTGATGGATAAGTACCTTGAAAACAAGTATAATATGCAAGACATTTTTTGTTCTCACGGCTTCTCTAAACTGTTTATTTACAAAGATAGTCCATATCTTAGGATGCCATTTATTCTAAAAATACCGCTGGTCGGTGGAGTCCATTTCAATCGGTAAACGTTTCACTGATCCACATGAACTTACCTAACCCCAACCGTCAGTACCATATTGATTCTGCATCACATGACACAAAATGAATCAAGGCACGGCCCTCCACGTAATGTCTCCATTATATTTATAAAAAATCTCTTATATGACATTGTCTTATTATATTTATAAAAAATCTCAAACAAAGACTGCCAACTTATTATATTTATAAAAAAATCTCTTATATGGCAATGAAAGTATATTTATCATATGAACTAAACTACCTGCAGCGTAGCACACGTATTTTACTTTCAGGGCATGTAATTCTAGAAAAACAAATGAGCCGCATAAGAGGATATCCGAATCAAAATTATGTCGTCACTAAATAAGCATATTCAAATTTTCGCACTATTTAAAGTAGCTTCAAAGAACAACGATCAATAGTAGACACATACATGGTATATAGAAATGCAACATCCACTTTGTCCATAATTAAAAACATTCCTTCACATCCCACATTGTTAAAAGAAGTAAAGTCTTTCAATTTTGGAGGAATTGCATATATATCCTTGTAAAACCTTATAATTGTATATATATCCAAGTAAAAATTGTAATTGCATATTTATCCTTCTTAAACAACATATATATCATATATATCCAAATAATAAAATTATATGTAATTAAAACAAAAAGATAAATATTTAACAATATCTTGACTATTTTACCCTTATTCTTTTTCAATCCTCATCTTCTTCTTGGCCACATGTATACAATACACAATTATCTTATATGTTTTTCGCATGAGAAACGTTACTTACCAACACTTTTATTCTTGTCTTTACTTATACTATCTTCTACTAATAACCATTCTCATTTTGTTTGTCACAACTTTTTATCTTAAACCAATGATTATGCAATATAAATTCTCAATGTTATTGTCTTAAAACCATTTCATTCTTTATAAGATACTATGAAAAAGAACCCATAAACTCATTTTCAATGCAACCCAAATCCATTTTACCAACCATAGTTTGATACAACTTTAATCCTTACATATTATTAATGGGTTTTTGCATAATATATGTGTTTAGCAATAATAAGAAACAATTAGACTATGTACGTCAATCTAACTACAAATGATATTGGTAATAATTATGTTTGTGGGTCGTGATATTGTTATTAAGGTTATATGTTTAAACTAAGAAGACGAAGATTGAAAAAGAACAAGGGTAAAGTGGTCAAGGTATAAATAATTATATAATAATTTATTTTTTTAAATATAATTTTGTTATTTGGATATATATGATATATATTTTGTTTAAAAAGGATATATATGCAATTATGAATTTTGCTTGGATATATATGCAATTATTAAGCTTTGCAAGGACATATATGCAATTCTCCCTTCAATTTTTATATACGATAGTGAACGTGGATCATACATGTCAGCAATATTATAAAACTAAAAAAAACATTCTCTATCAGAAAACTTCTACAAGAAAATGAGTATATAATTATTGAGTTTTTTTAGTAATGATGATGAATATAATATATTTGACTTTTCTAGTATTTGTACTAAAAACTGAATTAAAACGTGGCCAAGGTAGCTATCGAGCACACATGAGCTTGTTTAGCTTAGTTCTTAAAATTGGACTACTCAATCATACACAAAAGTTTCATTCAAATTAATCCAAATGTTCTTCTTTACCATTCAGGGGCGGGCCTAAGGGAGTTTCGGGGGTTCACGGGACAGAATAGACTTTCCTCATTTAGTGTGAAAAAATGAATGTAAAATTCTTACACCTAAAAATGGGTGCTCCATAATTTTGTACTAGAAAATGGATTGAGGCGTGACGCTTCATGTAAAATTCTTTCAACTTTTTAATATGACATACTCAAAATTTTACAACGGAGTACATTTAAAATCAAATTCATACATATATTTCAGACAAGATTATATAACACAAATAAATATATGTAATGTCAAAGTTAAACAAGACACTCATGCAAAAGATGCCTTTCAAACTGATCCACGTGTTCAATGACATCCATAAGACTATAAATTGAGAGCTTTGAGGCGAATCGAGTCCCTCTTGATTGCCTTCATTTCTAGCAAAGACAGAGTGACAATGTTGTCCTTACCAGTGTATAACTCGATCAGTCACTAGGTACCAACGTATGCGATCCACCAGAATTATCCAAATCGGATAGATGTGTTGCACTCACGAGTCAGTACCAAAACCACACAAAGTTTGGAGTCATGTTCACCCAAACCAAACTATTGTAATTTCCGTAAGGATAACTTGATTAGTCACATAAAAATAGCCAGTTTAATTTATTCACAAAGGTTCTCGTAAAAGGCTTGTATTAAGCTACTTGCAGAGTAGAACACTACAATTGCCATATTAACAAAGAAAGTACAATTACATATCATTATAAGGATGAAGATTTATAGTTCTTCGAAGACTATCTAGGAGTAAACGGTATATTCACTCACACAATACAACTAACCAATTTATTTATTTTTTTAATGGCAATTGTGGCTACATGGCCTCTAGCCCAGAAGGCGTAGCGAGCCCACACAACCAGGTTGAGTCCAGCCAAGAAGGCAATGACACCCTTCCTTTTACGCACGCGGAAGAAAACCCCTATCGCCTAAGATAAGACTCGAACTTGAGACCTTGCCTAGGAGGGTAAAACCTTCATACCACTGGACCAGAAGCCCGTTGGTACTAACCAATTTATTTAACGAAGATAACAATGTAACTTACATTTTTGTATGTTCTATCGTATTGTTATTTTACAAAACAAGTTGCATTGTTGCCAATTTTTTCACGACCACAACAAAACAAAAAAGAACGAAAGTATGAGTGTAAACCCACACGAGGACGTACGAATCCAATTGCGTTGTCGCTTAATATTTGTATCTACAACTACACTAAGATCAAAGTAACTTCAAAGTATAAACAGTCTTAATGAACGTATAGATTGCATATAAAAATGCAAAAGTCAACATGAGTCTAGTTTTCATTTCTATATTACAAGATGCCAACGGATGTGTTTATCACTCGCACAAAGATTTTTACTAATATGATATGGAAAGTATATTTAACATATAAAAAGCTTTAGCTTAACTACTTGCAACGTTGAACAATTAATTAACTTCATGTTATGCATGAAATCCAAGAAACGCAAAATGAGGTGCATTATCGATACTTTTTCAAAGAAAAAAGCACGTAAAATATGAGAGTAAACCCATTTGATCTATGAAAAATGATTTATAGAAAATTAGAAACTCGCGGTGATGTATTGTAGGCTTAACATTAGGGAGGTGATTTGCACACTCAAGTTTATGATTGGGACGCTCAACTGTACAAACAGTTAAAGCACATTGTGAACCTTGTACAAGTATCCAATGCACACAATGGAGTGTCCTAATCAAAAGTTTGAGTGTGCAAATCAATTGCCTTAACATTAACGTCATAAGGCAGTTTACCAACTTAAATAAACCGGATCAAGTTCCAGGGGTGATAGGTCATTTAGGTCATGCACCCCTTTGATAAACCTACGAGCAGCAAAGGCTTTTATGCAATCAAATATCTTATCTGAACTGATTCAGAAAAATAAAATCTAAGAAGAATTGAACGGGTTCAAATAGTTTCCTTCTATATTTTTCTTACCAATAATCATCTCTACCTTGCCAATAATCAAATTTTCAAACAAATTTGAACCGATTAAGAAAAATGAAAATCTAAAAATTTTAAAAATTATAGACTTCTTCACTTGCTGATGACGGATTTTTCTACAACTTCTTTATTGCGGCTATTATAAATAGTTTAAAACGATCAACAGATTGTTCCTGCAATTTATGAATAAAACGATCCTACATTAACCCATATCTCTTTGATATTTGTAAGATTGAATAATCCTACGATCAATACCACGACTTTAACAACCTTGGTTCTATTGTTTTTAATCATCTACCAATAAAAAGTGTCGCGATAGATTTGAAACAATACACTTGTGATTTATTGCAATGAGTGATGTATCTTTAGGTCTTGTTGAATAAGCATTGTCAATAAGTTTAATGCAACGAATGATGTACTTTAGGAAGGGTCGCTGAATAAGTTAATGAAATAAGCTATTTGGTTTTACAATCAACCTATGTATAACTAGCTCATATGTTGTGCAAGACCCAGTTTGGAAGAGCTTATTTGGCTTTCAAATTAATACGTAAGAAAAACATATAAAACATATAAAAACGGACGAAAATGTATAGAAATAGATGAAAACGAATAAAAACGGACGAAAACGTATAAAAACAGATAAAACGTATAAAATGTATGAAACGTAAGAAAAAAGTATAAAAACGGACGAAAACGTATGAAAAAATAAGAAAACAGGCAAAAACATATCAAAACGAATGAAATTGTATAGAAACAGACGAAAACATATAAGTTTTTATTATTTCCGGTCAAAACGTATAATTTTAGACCTACTAAGACTATTGGTGTAAAATTTTTAAAGCCACAGGGACTACTTATGTAAATAAGTATTGATTAGTTTAATTTTAGAGCCACAAGGAAGACTAGTGTAAATTTTTAGAGTCACAAGGACATTTTATGTAATTGACTTAAAGACGATTGGCGTAATTTTTTAGAGTCATAGGGACGAATTATGTAAATAACTCTTAATTTTGATGCCATTTAATGAATTGTTTAGAAAAATTAAAAATTTGTACCATACAAAAAAGGAAAAGGCGTTGATCCATTTTGTTCCTCGGTTTCTGCATTTAGTAACGAAAACATGTAGTTTCTAAGCTCAACCAAACTATACTTTACATGTTTCGTATTTTTTATTACTTATCACACCCACATTATATAGGTAAGATTATATATAGTTTAGAAAATGTTATATTTAAAGAGTAGAGATGGAGAAAAGCAAAGTATTGGATTCCATGGCCGGCTCACAACATTGCTTGCTCGTTGGTTTATACCTTGGCATCAACTCTGTCAAGCCAACAACGTACTGGTGAGATCTTTCTAACCTTTTTTGCTTTTACGTTTTTTATATTGTGATCTCATTTTACATGCATGCCAACTGTTTGATTCAATATGTCAATGAAGAAAAAGGTTTTATTTTTTATTAACTGTTAGATGGATCAACTTTAGATGCTGTGGTGTTTGGGATTAGTAGTTTTTCTCAATTTATACCGATGGTCCTAAAAGGGTATGCATGTGCATACTTTGTGTCTCAAGTATGTCTGTCCCCAGGTGTGATGAGAATCTTGAATTGTCTCCTTGAATCGTGTTGAATTCACTTTTCAAAATAAAGTATTTTGTGTGTTCGAACGAAACGAATTTTAAGAGGAGTTGGTTGGCCAACAAACACACTTGTTGGGTATTTTGCCGAGGAAAACTGGTAGCTTATTTTGGAGCATTGTTCCGCATCTCGACTTTGTTAATATCATATTAGCTCAAAGGAGTGTGCATTATACAAATAGTGAAACTTACCAAATATTTCTTCAGATTTCATAATTTTTATTATTTCCTTGCCTGATTTCAGTTTAGTGAAATTTTCTCTATTCAAAGATGCCTTTAGTTTAGAAAAATGATATACATAAACTTGTGATTAAAGTTATCCACCGTATGAGATGCTTTTCTAAAAAAAATAAAGAGTAAAGATGGAGAAAAGCATATTATTAGATTCCATGGCACAAGATTGCTTGCTTGTTTGTTGGTTTATTCCTTGGAGCACTTTAAATATCATATGAGCTCAACCAAATTATTTGTTCAGAGCACATTGGACTTTGATATACCATTACTTCCTTCATTGTGTGGCTTTGTAGCTATCCTCGTTTACAACTGGTGAGATTTTCATAATCTGTTTTGCTTTTACGTGTATTATATTATAACCTGATTTTACACATGCATGCCAAGTGTTTGATAAAAATATGTAAATGAAGTATGTGGGTTCTACTTTAGATGTTGTTAGAAGGTTATATAAGCGGCTTTTATTTGTTAATGGGAGCATCGATCATGTTTTTATGGGTTTTTCTAAAAGTGTTTCATAAGTTGATGTTACTTGCCATGCATTATATAAATTATGGGAGATGATTTGTACACATTAGGTTTTGATTTGCACACCGTTTAATGCATAAGTTAAAGTGTCTCAATCAAAAAGTTGAGTATGCAAATCATTTCCCATAAATTATTGTTGCTGCTTATATGTTCAAATTAATTTGCTAAAAAAGTTAGTTAGCCAAGTCGTTTGTGAAATTCAAAAGGCTAGGTATTTTAGGCAAATGCAGCTATGGATATATTCATAATATTGCACTCACGATGATCCTATGTGGTTAACAAGCCACCTTAAGCAGCTAGACTTAAGTTGTTCCTACCCACTTAACTTGCTTTAACTAAATTTGTGTGACTGGATATAAGTAACACAGATGGGTCCCAGATAAATTTTGGTTGTTCAGTAAACATTAGTTACTTCTTATTTAACCTTGCCCGTTGATTATATTGCGTAAAGGAATAAGCAGTCGCAATGTCCAATTTTGATTGCCCACAAAAGATTTGAGTAATTACTGTTAAAAAGCTTTTATTTATGCTCTTTTATTAGAAACCTTTTGTATAATAAAAGAAAAAATATTTTGGGAGCCAATTGAGAAAGAACAAAAATATGAGAACCGATTATATTGCTCAATTTTGCCACATCAGCAAAATTGAGCATTATGATTCGCCAATCGAGTTGTTTGATTGCAGTCTAATTTCAAGTAATCATTGTTGAATACGTAGATTTTATTTTGGGTTTATTTTACTAGGAATAGGGGAAAGAAAGGATTTGTTTATACCAATTTCGATTAATCGTAGCTGATTACTTTCAAATTAGGAGTTTTATAGTAGCAACTAGCAATACTACCACGAATATGTAAAGAATTTTGATAATGTAAGTGTAAATAATATAAAGTTTTAGATAAAGATTAATTAGGTTTTCTTTATTAGAAATAAGGGTGATATGTATAACATTCCGATAATGTAAGGGTAGGTAATAGAGAGCTTAGGTAAACAATGACATCATCATATGCTAATAAACTGCCACGCCCGCTTATGTTTCTTTAAGAGGTCGGCCGACTCTTTTTTTTAAGTACCATGCCTTGAACGTGTGACCTTTGTCTTACATTCAAGATTTGAAACCGGCAAAGACTAACTAGGTACGTTGGCATATGTGATATCATCATGAATTCATAAGCCTTTTGCTTTATTATGGATACTAGTAATATCTACAGGTGTGCTCAACAAGCAGGGGCGGATGTAGCTATGGCCATATGGGCAAGGTTCTAGCACGTGCCACACAATGGATTTGTTTGATGAAATACATTTTTTTTTATTAAACTTGTGCGTTTTCATTTATTTAGCATTGTGTTACATGTACACATTTAGGTGTAGTATATAGCAGATTGGCAGCATGATATACAGTCTAGTAAAACACATTAGTCCTAGTAGTCACCATATTTGTAGAGTGGACGACAATAATCAAGAATCGGATTGATAGATTGATTAATTGAGCTAGTATATTTGATTTTAGATCTTCATTCACTTTCTCTCCTAAACCAAACTAGAGAACACAATTAAATAAACATTTGAATGAAGAAATGAAGGTTAATACAAAATGAGTGCTAAGAAATGAGTTGATCAGGTGGGAGATCAGTGGGTATACACACAATTA
This sequence comes from Chrysanthemum lavandulifolium, assembly GCA_022545495.1. Classification (NCBI taxonomy): domain Eukaryota; kingdom Viridiplantae; phylum Streptophyta; class Magnoliopsida; order Asterales; family Asteraceae; genus Chrysanthemum; species Chrysanthemum lavandulifolium. The sequence goes on along the minus strand of CM040240.1, from coordinate 6,763,558 downwards.
TTATTTTTTTTCCCAAAAGTCTTCAACAGTGTCTTACTATTTTGATCCAAGTGGCGCCTTTAGAATTCCTCACAGTAAATTGGAGTGTCTTAGTTATATACTGTATTATATATATGGGAATATATTAGCTACAATTTTGTGTTATAAATGTGGGTCTTTGATTCTTTTTGTGGGTCCTGATTCTTTTCTGTGGGTCATTGATTTTTGCTAGTGTATTTTTATAAAGGATTGTAGCCAATTGGCTACAAAAATTGTAATCAAGCTATCTCCCATATATATATATATATATATATATATATATATATATATAGGTAGATCCTTTACTAATTTATATTGGGTTAACCCCAATCTTATCACCAACCCAAAAGTCAAACCGAGCAAAAGTCGTTATTAGGCGGTTACAAAGCGGTTATTTTGATGCTTATTTTCAAAGGACATGACTGTTGGATCATGTGAACCAACACGACTTTTCACTTGTACCCTTTCAACATGTATAAATAGATAGGATATGTATGAACAAGTATGAATGACAGTTTTAATAAAAAGCGTTTGTTTTTGCAAAGTTTCAAGGGCGTTTTTCTGTTTTGGTATATTTTGATTGCGTTAGAGATCATAGATCCGCAAACAAGGCCAACAATTGGTATCAGAGAGGTTTGGTCATCCTAACCAAATCATCATATACCTTTTTTTCCTGCTTTGAATCAAAAACCGCTGTAGTTTCTTTTCGGCCAAAATATTTGCAAAAACTCAATTCAACACACAAATCAGAAACAACATATCTATGTCAAGAAAGTCCAATCTCTATCACCAAGGGATCAATCACAGTTGTGATCAATCAACCGGCATCAGAAAAGCATTCGCCTTAGTCGTTTTTGAAAAAAAAAAACCCAGTTTTTAAACACAAACAAACCGAAATAAAACTCGTAACCCACAATTAATCATAAGGTTAGGCACGGTTACAACAATTCAAAACAGAAGTCCATACCCAATCGGACAACACAAGTCATCATCAAAAGGGGCAAAATTGATTCAAGAATAACAAGGAACAAACACACATGTTCTTGGAAGAATCAAGCCCAGAACCTTTAATTGAATCATCAATTGATTCAATTTCATCTCCAAAAACCAAAATCTTACACGGTTAGAAAAAACCCCAATTCAGCGAAACCCTAGTTTCGCTTCTGTGGGATTCCAAGTGCTCCCAAAGAACACACCAACCGGAGAAGACGAGGAGAAGTGGTTAACCAAGCCAAATACTCGGCGGTCAACCATCAAGAATCAGATTCACATATTAGGGCATCACCATCAAGATTCACATAAGAAAGAGATAAACGTTTTTTATCTCAGAAGAAAAAGGCACAAATTTATAATAGGGCATCACCAAAAGATTCACATATTAGGGCTACGGGTTATTAACCCATCAGGTTTAAAAGTTTACAAGAAACACCCCTCACTTTCTTTTTTTAAGATATAGTATAGTAGTATATTAAGTTTTGATATATTATAGGTATTTAGAAAAATTTACATTATTTTTAATTAGATTTAAGTTTATAAAGTATTTTAGGTTTTTAAGAGTTTTAAGGTTTCAAGTTTTTTTTCTTATTTGGTTTATGATAAGAAAAGTTTAAGTTTTTTAAAAGATTTTTTTCTTATTTGGTTTATGATAAGAAAAGTTTAAGTGTTTAAAGATTTTTCTTATTTGGTTTATGATAAGAAAAGTCTTAAAGTTTTTTAAAGTTTCAAGGTTTTCTTATTAGGTTTATGAAAAAAAACAAGTTTTAAGTTTTTCTTATTAGGTTTAAGATAAGAAATATATAAAGTTTAAGGTTTACAAGTTTCTAAGTTTTAAGTTTCTTACAAAGTAGTTAAAAGTTTAAAAGGTTTCAAGATTTACATTGTTAAGGTTTTTTTTAGATTTATAAAGTTATTAACAAAAGTTTCAAAAGTTTTATAAGAGTATTATATCATAATGGGAAAAGGTGAAACAAGTAGTCAAATTAAAAGTTTAGATAACATACACCACCTTCAATGACCCATGTTAAATTCAACAAATTATATCATATGGTCTATAAGAATAAAGATCATACTACAAGCAAATGGTCTATGGGAAATGGTAGAACCTACTACTGAGACTCAAGTGAATGATAAAAGAGACAAAACTGCATTAGCATATCTTGTCTAATCACTACCCGAAGATCAAGTATTACAAGTGGCAAATTGCAAAAACGCAAAAGAAGTTTGGGTGCATTAAAGACTAGAAATATTGGAGTGGATCGAGTGCAAAAGGCAAACTACAAACACTCAAATCTGAATTTGAGATGTTACAAATGGAGATAGATGAGACTATCGATTCATTCACCGCAAAGATGACAAGTATTACGTCCAAAATGACAAGTCTTGGATCAACACTTAATGAATCAACTCGCGTACGAAAATTACTAAATTCTGTACATGAAAGATTCATTCACATTGTCGCATCCATAGAGCAATACTCTGATCTAGATAAAATGACTCTAGACGAAGCTATTGGTAGTAAGAAAACCTTCGAAGAAAGAGTAAAGGCTAAGAAAGGAAGAGCATTCGAAGATCAAGACAGACTATTATTTGCAAAACACAACAACAATGGTCGAAGACATCACCATGATAATCAAGGAAGAGGAAGATACATTCCATCACATAGCTGAAATCGTGACAAAGAAGAAAATTTCTCACAAGATTACAATGAAGTAACAAGAAAGCCTAGAGATTTCAGCAAAGTAAAATGTTATGATTGCAATGAATATGGATATTATGCGTCACATTGCCATAAAAGAGATCGAAGATATAAAAAACAAGAAGATACAAACCTCATCGAAGAAGAGTTAGAACCAACCCTCTTATTGGCAGTTTCAACCAAAGATCTAGGACAAAGCAATTGTGATTAAGGGGGAGAATATTGGGTTAATCTCAATCTTATCAGTCAACCCAAAAGTCAAACCAAAGCAAAAGTCAAACGACAGTTATTAGGCAGTTACAAAACGGTTATTTTGGCAGTTATTTTTCATAGGGACATGACTGTTGGATCATATGAACCAATACGACTTTTCACTTGTACCCTTTCAACATGTATAAATAGTTAGGATATGTATGAACAAGTATGAATGACAGTTTTAATAAAAAGCAATTGTTTTTGCAAAGTTTCAAGGGCGTTTTTCTGTTTTGGTATATTTTGATTGCGTTAGAGATCATAGATCCACAAACAAGGCCAACAATTTATACTCTACCGGCAAAATAAATCACTTTCATTATCTATTCCACTTTATTTGTCAATTGGTCACCTTTAATACCTGATTCTTTTCTCAAGCTGTCTTCCACTCTTCCCCATTTCTTGTCAATTATTGATTAACATTTTATGCTCAACCAATTTGTTTTGTTTAGTAAATACAACAACCTTAAGAGCTCGTGAATATTTAAAGTCTGTCTGTGTTTCAAGGTATTTTTACATATTTAGCATTTTTGGTATTAGTTACTAATTGCACACACCAAGAAGATCTTACTTTAAAAAGAAACTTAGTGAAATAAATATGTTTATTTCTAGAAAAATGGATGTTGTATCTGCAATCCCGAAGTGCTTGTTTCTAAGTAGCTTATCAGGACTTATGGATAAGCAGTAAAATAAGCAATCCCAAGCAGCCCTTAATAAGTTACTGTAATATAAAAAGTATGGATACTGAAATAACATTCTCATCCCTTTTGTAGGTAGTTGGGTAAGGTTTCGGTTACAAACACTACTCATGTAATCTGTTAATGCTAACAGGTTGACGGGTCAACCCGAAACCTGCTTAGACCCAAGCTTAACCTGTTTATTTTCGTGTCGTTTCAGTAATCGCCACACCCTTGGTTTTGTTTATATGATTTCTTATGTCTCAGAAAAATGGAAGTTGCATCTGCAATTGTGGGTCCTGCTGTGACTGTTTTGACGGTTCATATTAAGCAAAAGCTGGGATATCTCACTTCATGTTAGAAACACGTTAAAAGACGAAAATCCCTTCATGTTAGAACCACGTTGGCAAAAAAAAGGGGAAATTTTTAATGATGTATATAGTCCAGCGTTTGCTGACAAAAGGATGAATATGACATAAGTTATCTGGCATAGATGTAAACTCTCAAATTCGGCAAAACACATATATGTATTTTGGATCTTACCATCTTATTAATTTCATTTGGTTTAACTTAAACATAAAAGTCAAGTTCTACAAGTACTCACAAGGATGGTCTATACGCGAGCTTTGTTAATTGTTGTTTGTTTTTCTTTATTTTTACTGGTTAATGGTAGGTAGTGATATTTTGCGAAATAAAAGTGATGAGATGTAAGGACGTAAATGAGCCGAATTACTTGTTAGACGCTCAGGATCTGCTCGATAAAAGTTCGAAACGAGCCAAGCCTTAACAAGCTCAAGCTTAACATAAAGCTTGTTTAATAAACTAGCTTGGTTAAACTCCCGAGGCTAACAAACTTTTACGTTATTAATAATATATTATTAAGTTTCTGAGATAATTAAGCATTAAAATTATATCTTAGTAAATAAATCAAGCTCAAGCCTTGTCTAATACTAGTACTAAACAAGCCGAGCTCGGGTTCGGCTAGTTACCCAGCTAATATGATAGAGGAGGAATGGATATATATCAATTGGATTGATGAGGGTAATAATGAAATGAAATGAAGAAAAAAATTATTATTCTTTCAAAAAACTAGATTACATATGGTACTGTTTAAAGTCAATAAAGCACATTCAATGATTGCTTCATTTCATACTTTTGATATTTTCAACCAACTTTTTTTGTTCAGTAAACATCTGATCCTTGAGAGCTGGTGAAATCTTCGAAATCTGTATAAGGTATTATTCTTATAACACATTAAGCATATATCTTCTACATAAGTTACTTGTTGCATACCCCATATTTGTAGTTATCTTAGTTTCCGAGTTATGTAACTTTCTTAAGTATAATGCATCACCACTTTGATATATACTAATCTAAAGAGAAATAGATATGTTTATTTATAGTCTTATAGATTAAGTTATTGCTTATTTGTTTTTAGTTATAATAAACAAGTTTTTGATATGCATGCCTATTTAAGGTAAAATTAATTATAGCTTTTTTACTTTTATATTTGATTTGAATGAAATTTTAAAACAAATTGTTATTTTCATTACCCGAGTGCTTATTTTTAAGTAGCTTAATTATAAGTACTTGTTTATAAGCAGAAAATAATAAGCAATCCAAAAGTATGAATACTGTAATAAGATTCTCATCCCTTTTGTTGGTAGTTCAGTCGTGTTTTGATCACAACAAACCAACCATGTGAACTAACCCTGTTTAGACCCAAGCTTAACTTGTTTATTTTCCTATCGTTTCGGGATATGTCACCCCTAATTTTGTTTATATAATTTCTTATCTCTTAGGAAAATGGAAGTTGTATCTGCAATCGTTGGTCCTGTTGTGAATGTTTTGACGGGTCATATTACGAAAAACCTGGGATATCTCATTTCTTCCACGGAACATGTTAAACGCATGAAAAACAAAATGCAGGATTTGGAAGATCAAAGAACTAATATTGAAGAGCAAGTAGGAGAATATCAAGTAAGCTTTCTTAAGATACCTGCTCAAGTACCACGGTGGTTGGAAGATTTTAAAAAGATCAAGGAAGAAGTTGACAACATTTCAAGTAACGACATTGGATGCTTTAATGTCAAAAAGAAGTATCTAGCAGGAAGAAATGCATTGAGGGTTACTGAGGATGTCGAATGTCTTATCGAAAAGAGTTCTGACATTCCCTGGAGAAAAGCCCACATCGGTTTTGGAAGAGTCAATTCCAAAATCCCGCATCAACATCAGGTGGAGCTACCCAAAATGTGTTCAAGTCAAGAGATAAGACGTTCAATGAAGCATTGAAGCTCCTTAAACAAGATGATGATAAAAATCGAGTGATAGCCTTGTGTGGAATGGGTGGTGTGGGGAAAACCACCCTGATGAATGACCTGAAAGAGGTTGCAAAAAATGAAAAGATATTTAATTGCATTGTGAAAGCAGTTATTGGGAATGCTCCCAACTTGCTTGACATTCAGAAGGTCATAGCAGCAGACACAGGCGAACCTCTAACCGAAACTAATGAAACATTAAGGGCAACTCTTCTTTCAAAAAGATTTAATAAACTTTCAGAGAAAAAAGAAACGTGCTTGGTGATATTGGATGATGTCTGGGAGAGGATTAATCTCGAAGATATCGGATTAGCGAGTCCTTTGCCAAAGGGGGTCAAGTTGTTACTCACATCACGTGAAGTAGGTATTTGTCATCAAATTGCAGTTGATGCTAAATCTGTTCTTAAAACTGTTAGAGTTAATGTCTTGGAGGAAGAGGAAGCACGGGATTTCTTTTGTCAAATCACAGAGATTTCAGCCGAACATGATCGTGATCTCTATGAAATAGGATGTAAAATTGTCAAAAAATGTGGTTGTTTGCCACTTGCCATCAAAATCATTGCTGCAGATGTTAAATGTGAAAAGAAAAGGAGTGTATGGAAGCATAAACTCAAGTCATTGGAGAAAAATAATGACGTGCTAAATATTGTTGATATGAGCTACAAGAATTTAGAACGAGAAGATAAATCGATTTTCCTGCTTTGTGGCTTGTTCCCTGAGGACTCTAATATCCCGATTGAAGATCTCACAAGATATGGATGGGGATTAAAGCTTTTAGAACAAGTTTCTACTATGGAAGATGCTAGAGAAAGCACAGAAACAAGTGTGAGCAAACTCAAAAATAAACATTTGTTGATGGATGGTGATAGTCGTGACACTGAGTGTGTGAAAATGCATGATCTTGTGCTTGCATTTGTGGTGGGTACTGTTTCTAAAGGTGGTGAGGATGGATGCTGGATCATTCACCATGAAGATGATTTCTCAAAGTTGAGTGAAGCTAATAATATGAGCCAGTCTTGCAAGCAACTTTCGTTAACATGCAAGGGCATGTCCGAGTTTCCTAGTGAATTTAGGTTTCCAAACCTTTCACTTTTGAAACTTATGCACGGAGATGAGTTGCTAAGGGCTCCTCAAGACTTCTATGCAACAATGGAAAAGCTTCAAGTTATAGCATTTGAGAGAATGGAGTATCCATTAGTTCCCACATCTGCTCAGTTCTCCGCCAACCTTCGAACTCTTTGTCTCGGTGAATGCTCGTTGATGTTTGATTTAACTTGTATTGGAAATCTTTCGAATCTGGAAGTTCTTAGCTTTGCTAACTCTGGCATTACAATCCTACCTTCCACATTCGGAAATTTGAAGAAGCTCCGACTACTGGATGTAACAGGTTGTTATAATCTTGTTATAGATGATGGTGTCTTCAAAAACTTGGTGAAACTTGAAGAACTTTATATGATACCTTATCATAATAAAGCATGCTGCTTCACAGACAAAAACAGTAGAGAATTTGCAGAGCGTTCAGAGAATCTTAAAAGATTCAAGCTCTCAGTGGGATGTTCTTTTACAGAAGTTAGAGAACACATGCAGACACCAATGGAAAAGCTTCAAGTTATAGCATTTGAGAGAATGGAGTATCCATTAGTTCCCACATCTGCTCAGTTCTCCGCCAACCTTCGAACTCTTTGTCTCGGTGAATGCTCGTTGATGTTTGATTTAACTTGTATTGGAAATCTTTCGAATCTGGAAGTTCTTAGCTTTGCTAACTCTGGCATTACAATCCTACCTTCCACATTCGGAAATTTGAAGAAGCTCCGACTACTGGATGTAACAGGTTGTTATAATCTTGTTATAGTGAATGTCCGAGTTTCCTAGTGAATTTAGGTTTCCAAACCTTTCACTTTTGAAACTTATGCACGGAGATGAGTTGCTAAGGGCTCCTCAAGACTTCTATGCAACAATGGAAAAGCTTCAAGTTATAGCATTTGAGAGAATCTTAAAAGATTCAAGCTCTCAGTGGGATGTCTAATACTAGTACTAAACAAGCCGAGCTCGGGTTCGGCTAGTTACCCAGCTAATATGATAGAGGAGGAATGGATATATATCAATTGGATTGATGAGGGTAATAATGAAATGAAATGAAGAAAAAAAATTATTATTCTTTCAAAAAACTAGATTACATATGGTACTGTTTAAAGTCAATAAAGCACATTCAATGATTGCTTCATTTCATACTTTTGATATTTTCAACCAACTTTTTTTGTTCAGTAAACATCTGATCCTTGAGAGCTGGTGAAATCTTCGAAATCTGTATAAGGTATTATTCTTATAACACATTAAGCATATATCTTCTACATAAGTTACTTGTTGCATACCCATATTTGTACTTATCTTAGTTTCCGAGTTATGTAACTTTCTTAAGTATAATGCATCACCACTTTGATATATACTAATCTAAAGAGAAATAGATATGTTTATTTATAGTCTTATAGATTAAGTTATTGCTTATTTGTTTTTAGTTATAATAAACAAGTTTTTGATATGCATGCTTATTTAAGGTAAAATTAATTATAGCTTTTTACCTTATATGTATTTGATAAATTGATTTGATTGAAATTTTGAACAAATAATTATTTTCATAACCCGAGTGCTTATTTTTAAGTAGCTCACAAGTACTTTTTTATAAGCAGAAAAAATAAGCATTCCTAAAGTATGAATACTGTAATAAGATTTTCATCCCTTTTTTTGGTAGTTCAGTAGTGTTTTTGATCACAACAAACCAACCATGTGAACTAACCCTGTTTAGACCCAAGCTTAACTTGTTTATTTTCCTATCGTTTCAGGATATGTCACCCCTAATTTTGTTTATATAATTTCTTATCTCTTAGGAAAATGGAAGTTGTATCTGCAATCGTTGGTCCTGTTGTGAATGTTTTGACGGGTCATATTACGAAAAACCTGGGATACCTCATTTCATACGCCGAACATGTTGAGCGCATGAAAAACAGAATGAAGGTTTTGGAAGATCAAAGTGCTGATATAGAACGCCTCAAGAGACAACATCCCAATAGGCCTGCTCATGTCCCAGAGTGGTTGGAAGAAGTTAAAAAGATAAAGGAAGATGTTGACAACATTCCAAGCAACAACATTGGTTGCTGTAGTGTTAAAAAGAAGTTTATAGCAGGAAGAAATGCATTAAGGCATACCAAGGTTATCGAAGGTCTTATTGGAGATGGTTCTAAAATGATCTCTGATGAGACCCTCTGGCGTGAAGCTGAAGGATATTCCTACGCCGATCGTGTGAAGGAAATGAAAGACAAAATGAAGGTTTTGGAAGGTCATAGAGTTGATAACGAAAATCATTTGAGAAGAAACCGTGAAAACAATCTAGAGATACCTGATCGTGTAGATGGGTGGTTAAAAGAAGCTAAAAAGATCAAGGAAGATGTCGAAAATGATGGATGCTTCGATTTAGAAAAGAAGATGAGAAGAAACAGTGAAAACAATCGAGAGATACCTGATCGTGTACCAGAGTCGTTGGAAGAAGTTGAAGAAGAAGTTGAAAAGATCACGGAGGATGCCGACAACATTACAACTAACAACGATGGATGCTTCAATATAAAAAAAAAGTATCTAGCAGGAAGAAATGCTTTGAAGCATATCAAGGATATCGATCGTCTTATTAAAGAGAGTTTTGAAATGAAATGGAGTGATGCCCAAATCCCTTTGGGAAGAGTCGATTCCAAACGCCCGGCATCAACAGCAACATCAGGTGAAAATACCCAAATCGTGTTCGAGTCAAGAGATAAGATATTCGATGATGCATTGAAGTTCCTTCAGCAAGATGATGGTAAGACTCGAGTGATAGCCTTGTGTGGAATGGGTGGTGTGGGGAAAACCACGCTGATGAAACAACTGAAAAAGGCTGCACATGATAACAAGATGTTTAAGTGGATTGTGGTTGTAGCTGTTGGGAAAAGTTCCAACTTGCTTGCTATTCAGAATGCCATAGCAGCGCACACAGGTGAACCTCTAACTGAAAGTGATGAAAAACTAAGGGCAGCTTATCTTTCCAAAAGATTTAAAGGATTCTTGGAGCGTAAAGAAAAGATTCTGGTTATACTGGACGATGTGTGGGAGAAGATTAAACTTGAAGATATCGGATTAGCGAGTCCTTTGCCAAATGGGGTCAAGTTGTTACTCACATCACGGGATGTAAAGTTTTGCCATCAAATTGCAGATGATGCTGCTCTGTGAAGATGTTAAGGTTGATGTCTTGAAGGAAAATGAAGCACAGGATTTCTTTTGTCAAAAGCAGGGATTTCAGCCGAACATGATCATGATCTCTATGGAATAGGATGTAAAATTGTTAAAAATGTGGTTGTTTGCCACTTGCAATCGAACTCATTGCTGCACTCTTAAATGTGAAAAGGACAGGGTGTATGGAGATGTACACTCAAGTGTTTGAAGATAAATGAACTTGATGAGCGTAGAAATTGTTGAGATAAGCTACAAGAGTTTAAAACGAGAGGATAAAGCAATTTTTCTGCTTTGTGGCTTGTTCCCTGAGGACTCTAATATCCCAATAGAAGATCTCACAATATATGCATGGGGACTAAAACTTTTAAAACAAGTTTTCACTATGGAAAATGCTAGAGACAGCATTCAAACAAGTGTGAGCAATCTTAAAAAAAACATGTTGATGGATGGAGATAGTTATCACAGTGATTGTGTGAAATTGCATGATCTTGTGCTTGCATTTGCTGTAGCTACTGTTTCTAAAGGTGGTGAGGAGGAGGTGTTGGATCATTCACCATGAAGATGATTCTCAAAGTTGAGTGAAGCTGATAATATGAGCCAGTCTTGCCAGCAACTTTCGTTAACATGCAAGGGCATGTCTGAGTTTCCTAGTGAATTTCAGTTTCCAAACCTTTCACTTTTGAAACTTATGCACGGAGATGAGTCACTAAGGTTCCTCAAGACTTTTATGCAACAATGGAAAAGCTTCAAGTTACAGCTTTTGAGAAATTGAAGTATCCACCAGTTCCCACATCTGCTCAGTGTCCACCAACCTTCGAACTCTTTGTCTCGATGAATGCTCGTTGATGTTTGATTTAACTTGTATTGGAAATCTTTCGAATCTGGAAGTTCTTAGCTTTGCTAACTCTGGCATTACAATCCTACCTTCTACATTCGGAAATTTGAAGAAGCTACGACTACTGGATGTAATAGGTTGTAATAATCTTGTTATAGATGATGGTGTCTTCAAAAACTTGGTGAAACTTGAAGAACTTTATATGATACCATATGATGAAAAAGCATGTTGCTTCACAGACAACAACAGTAGAGAATTTGCAGAGTGTTCAGAGAACCTTAAAAGATTCAAGCTCTCAGTGGAATGTTCTTTTACAGAAGTTAGAGACCACATGCACTCATATGAAAAAAACAGCTTGAAGCTGGTCACCAACATAGAAGAACTACTGAAATCTAAAATCAATGAGCTGTTTAAGATCACAGATGCACTTTATCTACAAGTCAATGATATGAATACTCTGAAGATGTTGACTCTCCCCGCATCCGCCTTTTCGTTTGACAATTTAAGACTCCTTGTAGTTTCAGGATGTGCAGAGTTGAAATACCTTTTCACACCGAGTGTTGCAACAAATTTGTCAAAGCTCGAGTATCTGGAAATTTCAATTGTGATGCTATGGAAGCAGTCATACATACTGAGAATAATGGATCCGATATAATTATGTTTTCCAAATTAAAGTATCTTAGGTTGGCTGGGCTACCAAAGCTATCGTGTTTCTGCAATAACATCAGTGTAATTGAGCTACCATGTCTCATGGAGTTGCAACTTGTAGGCCTTCCAAAATTACAAGCATTTATACCGATAGTGCAAAATCTTTTGTGTCGAGTAATATATCCCCACGCAATCTTTCTTGAACAAAGAGGTAAGTATATGCTTTGTATTAGTATACTGATATTAACAATCTTCAACTAAAAGTGTTTCAATAACAGTCGGTATCTAATGAATGAACAAATCTTTTTACATTGCAGGATGCGACTCCTAAGCTGGAGAAGTTGTTCGTCAAGCATTGTGATTCCATTGAAGTCTTGTTCAACATGGATTTTGGTGAAATCGAGGAACTTAGCAACAGCTTGAGAAGCATCAAAGTGGATGGATGCAATAGTCTCGTGAAGCTTTTTTCATGCAATCCGTTTCCTTTCTTCAATAATTTACAAGAGCTTGAAGTTAGAAGGTGTCGTTCCATTCAAGTGTTATTTGAAATTGACTCGGGACGTGGTAATATTGGAGAGCTGGTAGATATGAAGAGCAGGTTTGTAGCAGCAGTTTGAGCTTGAAGTTAGAAGGTGTCGTTCCATAATATATCAAATAATATATAGAAAATCATCTAGATTTCTTAAAAAAAAAATTATAAAATATTTTTAAAAATTTGTTGCAGTTATATTCAGATTTTGTCAATAGTAATTATTACTAATTATAACATTTGTGGTTGTGATATGCAGATAAACAATCTTCAACTAAAAGTGTTTTAATAACAATCCTTTTTACAGGATGCGTCTCCTAAGCTGGAGAAACTGGTTGTTTCCGATATGGAGAAATTGAAAGAGATATGGCCTCCTCAGTTTAGTATTAGTAATCTTTGCCCATTGAGAAAGCTTAAGGTCGAGGGTTGTGGTTCCATTAAAGTGAAGAGATGTGATAGTCTTGAGAAGCTTTTTTCATGCAATCCATTTCCATTCCTAAATAATCTACAAGAGCTTAAAGTCGAAAGTTGTGGTTCCACTGAAGTGTTATTTAACACTGACTTGGGACGTGCTGGTAAAAGTGAAGAACAGGTTTGTAGCAGCAGCTTGAGAAGCATTGAAGTGTCGGAATGTTATAGTCTTGTGAATCTTCTCCCAAGCAATCCGATGCCATTATTCAATCATCTAGAAGAGGTTAAAGTTAGACGGTGTGCTTCTGTTGAAGTGATATTCGGCATCGACATGGGATGTGTTGGCGAAATGGATAAAGTTAACAACAGCAGGTTGAGAAGCATTCGTTTGGAGAAATTAGGGAAGCTTAGAGAGGTGTGGAGGATAAGAGATGCTGGAAATAGCTTGATTCATGGATTTGAAGCTGTTGAAAGCATAAATATTGAATATTGTGAGAGGTTTGAAAATTTAATCACACCTGCCACAACCACTTTTGATATGAGAGCACTCAAACAAGTTCAAATTATTAGATGCGGCAGATACAATGAATTTGTTGAGAGTGACCAAGATCAAGAGGTACTATGTTGAAATTGAATGCTTAAAACTAACATAAATGACTTGAATGTTATTTATTATTTTTTCATAGAAAAAAATAATATAATATTAGAAATAAAGGTTTCCAAACATCTTGAATAAACAATTATTTAGGGAAAAAAAAAGTAGCATATTATCAAACTATTTCTCATTTGTTATTGAGCAAGGTAAAAAATGGTTTGCTAAAATGGTTTGCTGAAAATAGTATGGAATTTCCTCATAATGCGTTAAAATTTCCTTACATGAAACTATAGTTCTTGATTTCAAAAGAATAATGCCAAATGACGAACATTCATCCGGGATCATTTGTCGCACACTCAAATATTCCTTAGATTGCTTTTTGATTTTTGATTTTTTCTAAAAATTATAACATTTGTGGTTGTAATATGCAGATTAATGTTATACCCACATCGGGGGAGGAAGTGAATGATGGTATTTCTAAAGTTGCACTCCCATCCTCTCTATTACCCACTTTCCATCACATTCATGAACTTGATTTGCGGGACTATAAAGATGTGGAGGTGGTCTTTGAGATAACGACTCCAAGTAGTAGAGAATCACCACACAATACTCAACAACCACCAATACTCCCCTATCTTGAAAATTTAGTTTTATGTCAATTGGAGTGGATGAGTCATGTGTGGAAGTGCGATTGGAATGAATTCTTCATTCATCAAAAACCACAGTCACAGTCCTCATTCCACAACCTCACAGCCATAACAATGGACAAGTGCAACAACATCAAGTACTTGTTTTCACCTCTCATGGCGAAACTTCTTTTCAACCTAAAGAAAGTTCGTATAGATTATTGTGATGCTATTGAAGAGGTTGTTTCAAATAGAGATGATGAAGATGCGTCTGAATATTCCGCCACAACCAACACTTTCTTCCCTCATTTAGACATTCTTGAGCTTAGAAAACTAAGAAATTTCAAGTGTATTGGTGGTAGTGCCAATGGTATATCTCTTGAAATTCATGACCGACAAGGTATGTTTCCTACATATTTAGTGACTAAAATAAAGGTTGGTTAATTACATTAATTTAGCTCATTGATTATATAATTAAATTCTCGTTTTTTTTTTTTTCTAGTTATCTTCTTGGTCCTTATGCCAATATGCTAGAGATAAACATAAGATGTTGTGATGCATTGTCAAGTGTGGTTCCATGGTATCTTTGTGGGACAAATGCAAAAGCTTCAGTCGTACTTAGAATAGAAGATTGTGAATCAATGAAAGAGGTGTTTGAAACTCAAGAGATCAACAACAAGAGTGGTACTGATACTGGAAAGTCACTTCCAAGGCTAGAATATATTACGATGCTCGAACTTCCAAAAATAAAGATCTTGAAAATTAAAGGGTGCAACCTTTTGGAACATATATTCACATTTTCCTCTCTTCAAAGCCTCACGCAACTAGAAGAGTTAGTGGTAAAGGATTGCAAGGCAATGGAAGTGATTGTTAAGAAAGATAATGAAGAGCAACCAACGACATCTGATGCTGCGGTCTTTCCTCATTTGAAGTCCCTTAAACTAGTCAATCTACCAAACTTTGTGGGTTTCTTCTTGGGGAAGAATGAATTCATATGGCCAGCATTGGAAAAGGTTGTGATCTGTGAATGCCCAGAACTAACGGTGTTCACTTATGGACGTTCTACAGCTCCAAAGCTTAACTTCATAAATACAAGCTTAGGCAAACATAGTGTTGAATGCGGCCTTAACTTTCATGTGACGACCACCTCGCATCAGGTATTATTTTTATTTCAATTAAAAAAAGAAAAAACCTTCCCATGTCAGGTCTTTTCTAGAAAATATCAACGGTTTAGTTATGTATCTGATCCCCAAAACCCAACCGTTGTACAATCATGTAGAGCCTTGTGGCTTATTTTACTCTCATATGAAGTTTTTTAATCACTGAACCAACTTATATGTACAATTTTCTTTTACATAAGCTTGTGTTTTTTATGACCATGTAGGCTCGATTACCAAGTTATGAAAGTACAAGCTCATACCGCCCTACTACTATGGAACAGTTTCCTTGGTCTTTTCATAATTTGATCGAAATGGATGTGAATTATAATCCCAGTGGTGGACAGACTCTTTTTTCATCAGATAAGTTGCTACAACTGCAAAAGCTTGAAACTGTCCATTGTAGGCAATGTCGGGACATTGAGCAGATATTTGATTCACAAACTGTTGCTGAAATTCCAAACTTGAGACAAGTGGACTTGGATGAGTTATCTAGTCTCAAGTATATATGGAAGAACAATCATGGGACAATATTAAAGTTTCCAAACCTAACAAGACTGTCTATTGATAATTGTGATAGTTTAGAATATGTATTTACATGTCCCATGGTTGGTAGTCTGTTGCAACTCCAGGAACTACATATAAGTAACTGCAGAAGTATGAAGGTAATTGTGAAGGGAGAAGAAGAATGTGATGCCATAGTGAATGCTATTGTTGAGTTTCCAAACCTAACAAGACTGTCTATTAAAGGATGTAGTAGTTTAGAATATGTATTTACATGTCCCATGGTTGGTAGTCTATTGCAACTCCAGGAACTACATATAAGTTCTTGCAGTAGGATGAAGGTAATTGTGAAGGGAGAAGAAGAAGAAGAATGTGATGCCATAGTGAATGCTATTGTGGTGTTCCCTTGTCTAAAGTCCTTAAAACTTGAAGATCTTGAAAGTCTCGAGGGATTTTGGTTAGGAAAGGAAGCTTTTGAATTTCAATCATTGCATACCTTGCAAATTGAATGGTGTCCAGAAATGACAGTTTTCACCAATGGAGATTTGTCTGCTCCATCATTGGATACCTTGGAAATTGATCCTTGTCCAGAAATGAGGGTTTTCACCAAAGGAGATTTGTATGCTCCAAAGCTATATGCAATTAGTATAGGGAGTAGGTATAAGAGGAAGTATAATATACACAACAGGCTGAACTCTTTTATAAAAGACTTTACCAACATGTGGTAAAAGGTGAAAATATGTCTTAAGAAAGAGGGACTAAATTTGTAAAAGTTATTGTTCTTATGCTTCACAACTCCTTCATTTTTGAAACGCCGGCAGAATCAGAATCTCAGGCTACGGATGATGTTCTCTCAAACACGTGATCTGTTTTCAGGCAAGCTGTTCGATTTATGTTTCTATCTGCGTAATGAACTCAATTTATATATAGGATTAAAGGTAATTAGATTAATTGATGTTTAAGGGTTTATGTTTGTATCTGCGTAATCAACTCAATTTATATATAGGATTAAAGGTAATTAGAAAAATTTGAATTTGAAGTTGTTAATTAAGGGTTTATGTTACCTGAATGTTTTTATTAAAGGTGGGTCGGGTCGGGTTTTGGTCTCGGATATGGATGGGTTTGGCTCTATAAAGGTTTGGGTCTAAATGAGTCCGGGTCTAGATGGTTTTTGCTCCGGTCAACAAGAATTTTTTATTTATTTATTTATTTATTTTTTTAGTAAAAGATGAAAAAAGTGAAAAAAAAAAAAAAAGTAAAATGTTTTTTGATCAAATACCACCTCTAGTTTTTATATATAGTTTGAATGGGATATTGCAATGTGGGTGTGTTAGTGATTCATATATTTTGATTTCTAATAGATTCATGTTCTAATAAAATGATGTTTTTAGTTGATTGGAGCACTTTTAGCTACTTATTTACACATGTGTTTGAAAGTAGTAATCGTAAAATCTTGTTCTGATCCTTGGTAAAGGGTGGAAAAGTGTGCCTTTACTCTTTTAGGGATAATTTCTTGCTTTTAGAGTGGGAATGGAATGACCTTTCGTTACAAGATAATCAATCCTTTTCCTAGTACCACATACAAGGTAAACGAAACAGGGGAGGAACGAATTAAGTCGACTAACTGCAAAGAAAACGTGTAGTTAGCACATGCTTTAGCGTCTTATATTAGGGAATGTTCTGTACCAACCTCATCTACTGACTTGATTATACTCCGTAGTAAACTAGTGAATCAAGGTGTGATTAAGAAGAGATCAACATCAAAAGGAAAAGTCAACTGACTTATCTTAGAAATTTTCCGGTTATACTAGACTTCAGATGTTAGAGATGTAAGTTCACTTTAAAGGTTACAAGATTATGACAATGTCATATTAATTGACGATAGAGATCAAATTGTAATTTTACTCGAGTTATAATTAAGCATGTCGGATATGCATCCAAGTGCCTTTGACGTTTACCTTTTTTCGTGTCTCATATTTACAGATTGTGTGCTTTCGCAGGAACTTCAGAAGTCTACATAGGTTGCAACTCGTTGTCTTCATAATGCTATGCCTGAATTCTTGGGAAGTTGAAACATCAAATTCTGTACATTCTGTTGTTCCAAAGGAGTTTGAGAGAGGTGTGAACGTGCCCAAACAGCAGTTATCATCCACATTTGTCACAGTAACCATTTCAAACGTAACAAGAAAATGGGGGCATCTGCTGAACAAGTGGGAAGAGTTGCTAAAAGTATGATATATGCATGGTGATTTTATTCTGTGTTGGTGCAAAATGTTTTTTTAGGTGGTGCAATCATGGGGCTGCTTGATGTTGCTATGTTTTCTCCATCATTTGTAGCTATATGCGATTGTCTTCTCTTGGATACTCGTAGATGCACGAATTTACAACTTTTTGATGTTGAGGTGCTGGATTACTCCAGTGATGAAAAACGTATGTCGGAAAGCCTTGTTGAACTTATGATATTTCTTGCTTATTTACACTAATAACTTGTAATTCCTTTGAGTGGTTTGAACAGCCGAAGCCACCGAGGGTGAAGAGAAAGAAGAGGAAGTTCTGACAAGGAGGAAGATGAAGAAAAATTGAAGACCAAAACCATCAAGGAAACAACATATGAATGGGAACGCTTGAACGATGTTAAAGCTATCTGGTTAAGAAATCCCGAGGTCGCCGAAGAAGAGTACACAAAGTTCTATCACTCTCTTGCTAAGGTGAATACTGATAATTTCTACTTGATGCTCAAAATGGGGTTCGGGTGGGTTAATTAATGTGCAAAATGGGTTTTGGTCAAAAGGTCCATTTTGGAACAATTTACGCTGGGCCGACTCCATGTGTTCTAAATCTAAAAGCTTAAACCCGTGTGAACTGTTAAAGATAAAATATAGCTAAAATCACGTGCAGTTGTAACAGTAGTGGCCTAGTGGGTGTTTTCGTATGTCAGGATTTTGGTGATGAGAAGCCAATGGCATGGAGCCACTTCAACACTGAAGGTGATGTTGAGTTCAAGGCCGTTCTGTTTGTGCCTCCCAAGGCTCCTACCGATCTATATGAGAGCTACTACAATGCCAACAAATCTAACCTCAAGCTCTACGTTAGAAGAATATTTATCTATCGCTCTTATTGGTAAGCCTCTATCCTTCTTGTTTATAATGTGTTTGGCTGTATAAGGAATACAGCATAATTGATAATTGTATTTGGACATGGTTGCTAACATTTACTCTTCCATCAGGGTTTTGTTGATTCTCACACCCTACCACTACTTGTTTCTCGTGACATGCTTCAACAACACAACAGCTTAAAAACAATAAAGAAACTTATCGGGAAGGCCGCCCTTGACATGATCCGCAAACTTGCTGAAGAGGACCCGTGATGAGGTTCACGACAAAGAAAAGAAAGGTACACATGCTGCATCCTAAACATTTGTTGCTCTTACCTCTAGCTGAGCAATAATCATTGCAAATATTTAAACTATGGATCTTAAGTCATTATTACATAACACTCTTATCATATATGCATATTTATTGACTTTGATATTTAATTTACTTGTGCAGAGATCGAAGAATCAAAGGTTAATAATAAGAAGAGAGGTTAATAGCCCAATATACCAAGTTCTGGAATGAGTTTGGCAAATCATTTAAGCTAGGTATCATTGAGGATGCTGCTGCAAACAGAACCGTTTGGCGAAACTTCTCTGATTTGAGACGGTAAGTCCATTACTCTACCTGTAAATATTTTATGTTTACCTGCAAATAGTTAAACAATTTTTAGATTGCCCATTATCTGATATGTGGATGTATCAACAAAGTGGTGATCCGTCCAACGTATTTTCTAAGCATGACCCATTAGACCAATGACCTGTTTGACCCGTTACCCCATGAAGTTATATTATTATCAGTTTACCCATCAGCGATTTAACACAAGCTAACTATTTTCAAGCAGGTACTGTTTGCTGAGAAGGATGTAACTAAAATCATTTGAGCATGACAGTAATGAAGCATACATTGTGGAACACTTTTCTTAATGTTTTTTAGAGTTTAAGATTGTTTTAGAGAGTACATGTTTTAGAGAAATGCAGGAAACTACTTGACCCATGAAGTTATATGATCATATTATTCTTTTGATCTCGAACTGTTCTTTATATTGCAATTCTTTGTATTTTTGCAATGTTTTAGTTGTTTTGAATATTTTTACAGCTTAAAAAATTAAAAGGCAGAACTGAATGCTATTTAGAACAAGAACACCATGGAACAAAATGTATAGTTCTCCCATCATTGCATTTCCACACAGTATAGTCTTTATCACTATTCTATAATAAAGGAACTTGAATGCCATCCAACTAGTTGGCCATTTCCATCTTCCATTTTCTTCGTTGGGTATTTGAGCATATCTATAACATGATATATTACTTTTTTTTGTCAGATATTTGAGATCTATGCGAGTATGAGGATCTAAATAGGATATTATAGATGGCAAGATGAGTGCATTAAGTAACAGGTTAACATGTGTTCAGGTGGACACGGGTCATATTTTGATATACGTCTGGTCAGAATGGGTTGACATGAAAACACTTTTTGTCTGGTTTCTAAAATTTTCTTACAAACAATTCATGCGTTAGCAATGAATTACAACAAAAGTCTAAATCTTCAATTAGTATTATTAGAAGGTTGTATGCATTATTAAAAGACTTTGGCCACCTATAAATTGAGTGACCTGGTCAACCGATTTCCATTTAGGGAATACTGATTTGACCCATTATTGTACCCGTTTAAGATATCGTCATCCTAAATCGACCCATTCCTAGTAGATTGGTCAAAATTGCCACCTATAATAAGATGATCAGAGAGAAATAGATGGAATGACATGATCAAGTTTGTGCATGACGAGTGTTCTAAAAGGCACGCCTTGGCGCCACAAAGACGCATGCTCGACGTTACGAAATGGACGTTGGCGTTGGTTCTAGGCGTGGACGTATTCATAAAAAGAGACAAATGGACATATTCATAAAAAAATTAAATATACTGTAATATATAAATAAATAAAGATAATAAAATAGAAAAGATAATACAAATCGATGTCAATTTTGACCAACTCCTAAAAATTTAACTATAACTAATATAGAATTCAAATAAAAATTCAAAAAAAAAAAAAGAAAAACGAGAATTCTATTTGGAATCCCTTTTCTTTAGAGAGAATCCTCGGTAAGATTGAGATGAAAACAAGAGAATTTGCATAAGAGAAATAATTTAACTATTAACTAAAAAAAAAGGAAATAAAAAAACTATGTAATAAAAATAGGATTATAATCGATGAATCTTGAAAGGAAACTAGACGGTTCGACCAAAAGCAATTCTGACTTTAACTAAACAGTTATGAACGACTTAACAATTTCAAGTCGAATTGACTAATCGGGTATATTTTCCATGTTCATAGGAGTGCATCTATGTTTCTGCTTTACGAATATGATATTTTTTGGGCATTTCTGATAATATCAAGTCTTATTCCTATTTTGGTATTTTTCATTTCGGGATTTTTAGCTCCGAGTAGCAAAGGACCGGAGAAACTTTCTAGTTATGAATCGGGTATAGAACCAATAGGCGACGCTTGGTTACAATTTAGAATCCGCTATTATATGTTTGCTCTAGTTTTTGTTGTTTTTGATGTTGAAACAGTTTTTCTTTATCCATGGGCAATGAGTTTCGATGTATTAGGTGTATCTGTATTTGTAGAAGCTTTAATTTTCGTGCTTATTTTAATTATTGGTTTAGTTTATGCATGGCGAAAGGGGGCATTAGAATGGTCTCGATCGGGATCCCATCGTTTCGTCTTTGCATCGTGATCGTACGGAAGATCTTAAGAATACTTTAATGTTAAATAATGTAATTTTATACAAATCTACAAATTTTAATACATTATAACCACAAAATACTATGAAATAAATGTTGTTCTAAATTATGATTATAAAATTGAGATAGTTTGTATGAGATTCCATTGAGTTAAGATCTTAAGTTTGCAAAGATCCCGGATCGCTTTTGCTTTGCGATATTTCATCGAACAACCCAAAATTCGGTTATTTCAACTACATTAAATGATCTTTCAAATTGGTCAAGACTCTTTAGTTTATATATGGCCACTTATCTATGGTACCAGTTGTTGCTTCACTGAATTTTCTTCGCTAATAGGCTCACGATTCGAATTTGATCGTTATGGACTAGTACCAAGATCGAGTCCTAGACAAGCGGACCTTATTTTAACGGCCGAAACAGTAACAATGAAAATGGCCCCTCCTTAGTGAGGTTATACGAGCAAATGCCTAAACCAAAATATGTCATTGCTATGGGAGCATGTACAATTACAGGGGGATGTTCAGTACCGATTCTTATAGTGCTGTTCGTGGAGTCGATAAGTTAATTCATGTGAATGTCTATTTGTCGGGCTGTCCACCCAAACCAGAAGCAAGTATAGATGCTATAACAAAACTTCGTAAGAAAATATCTTGAGAAATCTATCCAAATAGAATTATGTCTCAGTGATAGAATCGGTGTTTTACTACCAATCACAAGTTTAAGGTTGGACATAGTATTCATACTGGAAATTATGATCAAGGATTCCTTTATCAACCGCCATCTACCTCAGAAATTCCTCCTGAAACATTTTTCAAATACAAAATTTCAGTATCTTCCCATGAATTAGTAAATTGAACAGGATCCTTTGCACAGAATAAAAAGTCGCGCTCAATCTTCGAAATTTCATCGTAATCAAATATTTATACAAAAAATGCGGGAGAGAGAAAAGATGCAGGGTAATTTATCCGCTTGGCTAGTTAAGCATGGGCTAATTCATAGATCTTTGGGCTTTGATTACCAAGGAATAGAGACTTTACAAATAAAACCACAGGATTGGCATTCCATTGCTGTCATTTTATATGTATATGGTTACAATTATCTCCGCTCCCAATGTGCCTATGATGTAGCATCCGGCGGACTATTAGCTAGTGTGTATCATCTTACTAGAATAGAATATGGTGTGGATCAACCAGAAGAGGTCTGCATAAAAGTATTTACCCCGAGGATGGATCCTAGAATTCCGTCTGTTTTTTGGGTTTGGAAAAGCGTGGCTTTTCAAGAACGGGAATCTTATGATATGTTGGGAATCTACTATGATAATCATCCACGTTTGAAACGTATCTTAATGCCTAAAAGTTGGATAGGATGGCCTTCACGTAAGGATTATATTGCTCCCAATTTTTATGAAATACAAGATGCTCATTGAATGATAAGAAACCAATCTTCACTTCTACTATTCTATTAATTCAAGGTTCTATTCTAGATTATAGATATAGATTAAACAAAGTAATTTAAGTCTCGTTTGTATTATGGTTTGTATTTTTATTATGTATAGACTAAAAAATACAATAAAATTAGTGATTCATTGGGATTCTAAAATTTTAAAAATACTTCTTTTGGATGAGCCAAGTCCATAGGAGGAACCAAATGAATTCTGCAGATCAACTTTGGACTGCACACATCACTTAGGGGAATCTAGAAAGTTATGTAATGTAGGAGGAAATGAAAATGGAATATAAAGGAAAATACAAATAACCGAAAAGAAACCGACTTTTTATTTTACAAGATCTTAAGCGAATCTTGTTTATTTGCATCCTTCACCTACTCTATTGAATGTTTCAACCTTAACCTTCGAATATGTATATGTGTATGAAGTATTAACATTCTTTTTCAACCAGAGGAGAAATAAAAAAGAAGCGAAAATAGAACTCATTTATTACATACTTTGTCTTTGTAATGTATGTATTGTATAATAAACTCTTTACGCCTCTATAAAAAGGTATATCTCTAAAGACCGAGATGGATAATATGTATTATTATATATAATCTTAATGAATATGTATTCATATCAATTACTAGAATAGACTCATACAAATTAATCGTGTGTCACGAACCAAATTTGAACCGGTGACACGAGGATTTTCAGTCCTCTGCTCTACCAACTCAGCTGTACTTTTTATTTAAATAAATCAAGTTTTTTTATCTTTTGATTTTCACTAATTATCAGTTGAGCTGTTTTTACAAAATATACAAATCCACCAATAACTGTGTATTGTGTATTTGTGTTGTTATTCGTTTTCTTTATTATATGGCTATGCGTTGTGTTATTCGTTTTCATGAGTGTACGATCCCACCATATATTCATCGTACAATACAACAATTATATAGGTTTCCCATTTCTACTGGAAATTTCATTTACACTATGAATGAATTGTTGTGGACTTATTTAAACTCTATAATGAACAAATAAATGGTGTGCAAAAGTGCAAGAGTCATCATGTGTGTATCTGTTCAATTATAAAAACATGTAGGTGAGTATATTTTTAAATAAAATACCAACAAACTTTGCATCCCACATAGATTAAAAAAGGGAAATCGTTGTTATCTATAAAACATAGTAAGTGAGCAACATACATCTCAATATTTATACTATGTTTTCAGGTACATGGTCGCCATTGGAGTTGATTGTAAAACTTAGAGATTAAAGAAAGAATCAAGCTCCTGGTTTACCATGCACTCGGAAGTAAGTATATAAGTTATTGATGTTTTTACCTTTTATAAGAAAAGCTCATAAACTTATAACCACCAATTTGATGATAGAATTAAAAAAATAGAAGTACTAACTATTAACAATATTAATAATTTAGACGTTTACTTTTAAAAACATATATCTACTATGTTATAAAGTATTTGGACATGCTAAATAAGGAAAGTTTAAAATGAAAACATTTATTCACCACAAAATTATCACCGATTATTCGCACAGCATTACACGGATACCCTTCTAGTTCAATAAACACAATAAGTTTTGCCAACTTTTCCTTGACCACAATCAAACGAAAATGTGATCGAGTAAACCCATATTACTATATTTGGATCGCGAATCCATTGCGTCGTTACTTAATAACCGTATTTAAAGTTTAGCAATGATTTTTAAAGTATGAACTGATCAATTGTATAGATTAGAATGCATGAGCCAGCACGCGGTATTATGCATTTGATAAAACCATTTCATAATACATCCCACATAGGTTACATAACTTAAATCTTCCTTGCTCATATACTATAGTTTATCGAGGACTTACATGTCAAGGCTGGTACTAAGTTTTCCGATACATGGTTAACGAAGTTTATATATAAAGCAAAAATGATAAAACTTATTAATGTGAAACTTTGTCTTGGAAAAATAATATAGGTCCTTAACCTTTTAGTATCTATTTTCAATTATATAAAACTTTTACTCAAAACTTTTTATCCACAGAGATTGTTGTATGGTTGTGTAACTAAAATTTAGTACAGTAATGTATATTATGTCTATATATAGCCAAACAAAATCGGTAAATGTTGAACAAATCCGCAACAAACCTGAAGATGTCAAACGAAGAAAGCAAAAAAAACTACAAAGCTATCAACTAAAGTATAAACAATATGCGCACGGTATACTAGGGCTGAGCATCGGGCCGGATACCGACCCGACCCATCCCCACCCAGCACGATCCCGAAAAGGGTAAAAACCCTATCCCAAAACCGAACCGAATGGGGACACGGGTCGGTTCGCTTTTTGTCGGTCGGTTTCGGTGTTTTTCCCAAAACTGCGCTTAGTTCTTGGGTTTTTGTTGAGCATGATACAAAAATGAATCAAGACATGGCCCTCCATAGAATGTCTTTGTTGAGCACATATAATTTTGGACAAGCTCTTATCATTGTTCAACTTAGGTGTCGTTTGTTTTTCGAGCTTTTACCTCTTCATCGCAAACCATGTATGCAAAGAAGAGGTACATTTAAGCTCTTCATCCGCAACAAGAAGACCGTTTGTTTTTGTCTATTGAAGTACGTCTTTCATTTTCTTCTTTTTCTTCTTTTTCTTTTTCTTTTCACTAGTATATTTTGTGCTATTAAAGTAATTTTTTTCCTTTTCTTTTCACTAGTTTTTACATTTTAAATACTTTTTACATTTTCCTCCATTTTCTATGTTTTAGTCTGCTTTTTAATGTTTTCGTCTTTTCTTTTCGTTTTCATTCGTTTTCTTACATTATCTTACGTTTTGTTAGGTAAGATAGAATAACGTACAAAAACTTATAAAATCATATGAAAATGGAGGAAAAGTAAAATAGACACATGAAAATATAAAAAGCGGATTAAACGTAAAAAGCGAGCGAAAGCGTAAAAGCGGATGAAAACGTAAAACGGACGAAAACGTAAAAGGACGAAAAGTAAAAAATTTGGCGAAAACGTAAAGAAATGGACGAAACGTGAGAAAACCGACGAAAACGTAAAACAATGACCGAAAACGTAATGGGACAAAAATGGAAGAAAAACCGACGAAACAATAAAAAGCGGACGAAACGTAAAATATGATCAAAAGCGTAAAAATAGATGAAAACGTAAAAAAAAGGTGAAACGGACAAAAGCGGTCAAAAGCGTGAAAGCGGACGAACGTAAAAAGCGGACGAACGTAAAAAGGATGAACACGTAAAAGCAGACGAAAACATAAAAAAACATACGAAAACATTAAAAATGGACGAAAACATGAAAAACGAACATAAACGTAATAAAGCGGACTAAAACTTAAGAAAGCAGTGAAATTGTAAGAAACGGACGAAACGTAAAACCGACGAAAACATAAGAAAACGGACGAAAAGTTGAAAAGCAGAAAACGTAAAAAGGGCGCGAAAACGTTAAAAGAGGCGAAACGTAAAAACGGACGAAACGTAAAAAGCGGACGAAAACGTAGAAAAAGGCGAAAACGTAAAAAGCGGGCGGTAAAAAAGCGGGCGAAACGTAAAAACGGACGGCGTAAAAGGCGGACTGAACGTAAAAGAGATGTATGATATTGAGAAAGAGATGTAGGGGTTGTGAGAAGAGGTAAGAAGTGGAAAAGAAGAGATAAATTATATGCATGGTAGAAGAGAAATAAGAGATTTTAGCCTCTTATGTCGAAAAAAACAAACGGTCTTCAAGGAATACGTCTGCGGCGCAGAGACAAAGAGAAGAAGAGCTTTTTGAAAAACAAACAAGGCCTTAGGTCTTGTTTGTTTTTCAAAGAAGCTCTTATTTGCGCGCAGACAATTTCGTTGAAGACCGTTTGTTTTCTTTCAGACATAAGAGGGTAAAATCACTTATTTCCTCTTCTACTATGCATACATAAATTTCCTCTTTTTTCCACTTCTACTAGTGTAAAAAAAAATATATATATATATTTCAATAGTACAAAAAACAAATGTTCTTCTTCTTGCAGATGAAGAGCTTAAATGTACCTCTTCTTCTGCAGACATGGTTTGCAGATGAAGAGGTAAAAGCTCTGAAAAAACAAATGACACCTTAATCATGCAAAATGTATCATTCAAACTTAGCTGGATGCCCTTCGACATCCATGTGACAATAGATATGAGGCATCTATGGTAAAACATTGGTGATTTGAGCCTTCTTTTTCGTGTACATTTCTATAAAAGGTTTCAAGAGAAAGAGTTGCAACTTTGTCCTAACAATGTAAATCCCAATCATTTTAGAAACAAATAAGTTAATAAAAAGCCTGTGAAAATGTTAATACCTTGTTATGAGGTCAAATTCTTTATTAACATAACTGAAACTGAAGATTTATGTAACAAATATATTAAGTTAAAAAAAAAAATAATAATAATAATAATAAAAATAAAAATGTGAGAATGCAATAGTGCGGTGTATGGAAATGAAACATCCTTCGATATGAGGTCGATAACTTTTGTCTTGTTATAAATTTTGTATGGCCGGTTTAATCATGGGGGTTCCATTGGTAAGTGATCTTTGACTTGTTCGCAAGGTCCGTGGTTCCATTCTCAACGCGGTCGAATTCCATTTTTTATTTTTCCTTTTAATGAAACAACAATTTTGAGTTGTATTTTCGCTAAATATACAAAGCTGTGTTTTGAGATCATTTTCCATTTTTTTCATCGATGGTATGTTACAAACAGGAAAGTTAAAAAGGAAAGTATATTGGTGTTAATTATAATATATTGCATTTGTATTCAGGGGTGGACTGAAGGGGTCTCAGAGGTGCACGAGAACCTCAGGGATGTATCCCACGTAGTCCAGTTCCATTTTTTATTTTTCCTTTTAATGAAACAACAATTTTGAGTTGTATTTTCGCTAAATATACAAAGCTGTGTTTTGAGATCATTTTCCATTTTTTTTTCATCGATGGTATGTTACAAACAGGAAAGTTAAAAAGGAAAGTATATTGGTGTTAATTATAATATATTGCATTTGTATTCAGGGTGGACTGAAGGGGTCTCAGAGGTGCACGAGAACCTCAGGGATGTATCCCACGTAGTGTAAAAATTATCAAAAACATTAATGTTTGGAAAATGCATATGCTCCTAAAAATTTGGTCTTACAAAGCTTTTATTAAATTTATTGTTATTTATTTTAGGGTTAATAACCTTTAGCGATTATACTTGTCAAGAATGATAGTCTGCGTGAATGTAACTAAAAAATAACTCTTTAGACATTAAAGTTGACATTTTGTCTTTCTTTAAGTATTATGACCATTTTACTATTTATAAATTTTTTTCAAAATACTTTTTATTTTCTAATTTTTTTCTAAAATATTTTTTGATTTTTTTGAAATACATTTTTTTGAAAATTTAATTTTTTTTTCAAATTTCTTTTTATTGAAATATTTTTCAAGGGTAAATGGTCATAATACTTAAAGAAAGACAAAATGTCAACTTTAATGTCTCGAAGAGTTATTTTTTAGTCGCTACGCAGAATCGCTATTCTTGACAAGTATAATGCTTTAAAAGGTTATTAGCCCTTTATTTTAACATGTAAGCATATTATCTTGAAATAATTTACCGAATCCAAAAGGCTATAAATGATGGTTAAGTTGATTTCATAAAGATTTCAACCAACAGAAGATAAACATACTAAATTACCTCATTACAACGCCCTTACAAGTTTCATCTCTAGAAATATTTGACGAACTATTCAGAAACATACAAAGTGTGTTACATGATAGAAAAGATGCGTAATTAGTTCAAAATGTTTCCAAATTGTCGCAAAAGTTTTTAGTGTGTTCAATATACGAAAATTGCTAATCATTATGTGCGTGTAGTAAATTACTTGGTTACAAAGTCATCCTAAACATGTTCCCAAACATCCCTCTAACACACCCAAACCACAAAAGCATGCTCCAAATCACCTTGCCCAATAAAAAAAAACAATAATCAATTATTATGATTTGATATTGATAAATAATTATTAAGATTGTCCTAAAATCACTTTAGCTTCTTCATGTTGGTAAGTGCAACGTTATGCATTTGAAAGGTCCATAGTTCGATCCAAACAAAATATGCTATTCCTTTTTATCGTAACTAAATACTTGCACACCAAGAACAGGACTTTTTTTTTCCTCTTTTTTTTTGCTAATTGTATCTTTTGTACTTTTCGCAAATAATAAAGTTTTTATTTTTATATTGTGATTTAATGTTCATCTCTAAAGGTTAAAGGGTTTTTCTAACTTATGCTATGGTGGCACAAGCTTAGAAGTGTTTAATGATATTTCTTTAAATAAGTTAATATCCATATAAAACATGGGTAATTTTGGTAGACATTATAAATTTAAAAATTATTACGTAGTAATATCAACGAACATAAGAATATGGTAATTTGAGTTCATTTAACATATCTCAACCTCTACCACCGTGTCACAAATTAGAAATTCCCAAGGTTAAAATGTTGTTAAGTGTAACATGACGTATTAGTAGTGATTGAAGTTTTCCTAAAATTTTTAAAAAAAAATGATGAATTATCCTACTGGATGTGGATATTCTTAATAATCATCCTATTCACAGAATTTTGACAAATTCTTTAAATGGTCTAGGTCAAATTTCTGGTTGACAGGTCAGTTAGGTCGTGCACCCCCTTGATAAACCTACCAGCAGCAGCTTTTAAGCAATCAAAAATCTTATCTAGTCCGGGCCAGAAATCATGGTAATATAATTTGTTTTCCTTTATGTTTTTCTTGCCTTGATTTATCATTTATTGATGAAAATTTGTTTATTACAGGTTTCTCATTTATGTATCTTGGATTGTTGTTGGTTATTATCATGACCGTTTGATTCATTGTTGTAGTCAACGTTTTATATGTTAATTTATGATGAGTAGACTGTGTTTATCATGATTGGAAATTGGTGTATTAGGTTGTAGATTAAAGGCTACTACTACCGTCGTCTCATATTAATTGTCCAGTTTTAACTTTCGAAGTCTTTTTCTATCAATTTTGACCTTAAATACTTTTATGTGTTGCATAATATTTCATAAAAATTATACCAATGAAAATATATTTAAAATTGAATTCATTCATATATTTTGCATCAAGTATTATATAACAAAAACAAAAATATTTAAGGTTAAAGTTGAAAAAGAAAAACTTTAAAAAATTAAAGTAGACAATTAATATGAGACGGAGGGAGTAGTATACATTTTGTCTTAGCTTATTTGGTAGGCTTTTGAGCTTATTGAAATTTTAGTAAGCTCATAAACTCATTATTAATAACTTACAAGCTCAAGTTGACGAGCTTATAAGCCATAGCTTATAAGATTAATTGGGTTTAGAGTGTAGTTGTACTCTTTCTTTTAACAAATAAACGAGCATTGTAGCGCTAAGCATATTAGACCGAAAACCAAACCGAACCGGAAAATCGAGCCGAACCGAACCGAACTGACCATATTTGGTTCGGTTTCGGCTCTATATACTAATGGTTTTTGGTTTCGGTTTGGCTCGGTTCAAGCTAAAACCGGCAAAAACACACCTAAACCATATAAACGAAACTGAACCAACACAAAACCGAGCCAAACCGACCATATTCGGTTCGGTTTTGAACCAATGCTCAGCCCTATCAGCATTGTGAAGTAAAACAAACGAAACTAGATAGCGTATAGTATACATACAGTCGAACTTTAGAGAGTGAAATGGAATTGACTGTCCCACAATAAGTTTTACTTCTTCAAGTTTCTTTGCATTACCTGTCACAAATGTTACCGGATGTAACTTTACCGCACCACACATTTTTCACCTTGCTGATTTACAATTGACTATTTATTTGTTGGTGTCACTTTTATTCAAAGTTATGGCCGTTATTATGGGCTAAGCCTATTTTTAAAGTAAGAGAAATTGAATTCAACTCAAAAAGACAAAAGTTTTTGTCTTGTTATAATTTTTTTGGTAAGTTAGATGATAAGTAGGGAGCTATAAGCAAAGAGAATTAATACCTATACCACATTTTTTTATGCATGCATCATAATTTACGCATTATAGTTTGTACCGTATAATACTGTAATGCAGAAATAGTGATGCATGCATCAAAAGATGTGGTGTGAGTATCAACCCACATAAGCAAAGTACATCTTATTTGAAAGGTGTGTGGTTAAATCCCACTAGATCTCTCTCCTCGCATGTTTACTTTTTATTTTCGTAAAACATCATTTATTTTCAATCCTCTTTGGATTTTCTCTTGACACTTTAAAATGTACAAAGCGGTTTATCATAAAATTTCAAGTTATTAGGCTTTGTTGAAATCTGAAAACAATTTAACTTAAGAATGCCTTGTCCAATACTTAGGAGAAAAAATACATCAAGGATTGCACAAACCATGTTAGTATTATGGTGTTAGATAGGTGAACTGTGTTTCTTAATACAACATTTTGATCATATTTTATGATATGAATAGATTCATATGAAAGATCAAATTGTGTTTACATACATAAAAGTGAAAAGCCACGGTTTTTTATAATGGTAACTCCTTTTGGTGAATAATTAGTGTTGGTAATCAAATTAACTCATGCACTATCAATGAATACTGCAACCGTCACAAAAACAAATAAAGCATACTAATATATATCATCATAACTCATGCAATATCAATGAATGACAATCATACTCCAAATCTTAAAATAAACATAATTAGAAGGTCGTATGAATTGAGAACACACTTTGGACAATTTTTAAACTAAGTGACTAGTTCTATTCGTTCCTCATTTAGGTAATAATGATTTGACCCATTGACGCTCTTCATTAACATGAAGGCATGTTATTCAAAAGTACAAAACGAGTTGCATGACCGCCATTTTCTCAACGACCACAACCAAGCAAAAGAACGAAAATGTGAAA